>VXAZ01006779.1:525490-569197 GCA_013399875.1 Gymnorhina tibicen
GGGGGGAGGAATGGGGATGAGGGGAAAGCAAGAGTGTGTCCGAAAAACAAAACAAAAAACCACCACATGAATTCTGAATGAGGTAAGTAGGTAGGGGGACTGAAAAAACACCAGACCTAAAATCCTCCAGTACTTGCTGAAGGCATCCAAGAAGCCAACACGCTTTGCCTAGAGGCAAAAATATACAGGGAAAAGTAGATCTGTGAATGTTTGGAAACTCCCTGACAAGCTTCAGGCAATTGCTAATGAAGAGCCAGTTCTGTAATTATTCTATTTAGGTATTGAATTCTTATGTGTGCTCCCATTTTGTAATTGTTGACACAGATAGCCTTTAATCTGTGTTATCTTAATGTTTAATTGTTTATCCTGGATATTTTTGTCTTCATTTCATCATGGTTCTGATGTGGCTTGTATATCAAGGCCTTCTTTGGAGCTAGATATGCCAGCTCCTTTCTCTTAGGTTTTCTTACTTGCTCATCCCTATGTGTCTGTTAGGGGCTAGTGCTCTTCTGGCTTTCCAGGTTGCTTTATCATCTATCCCCCTCAGTCAGAGACCTGTCACTTAAATAAATTAAAAAAAAAAAAAACAAAAGTCAAGGGAAAAAAGGAGGATAGCTGTGAGCCTTGAAATACTAGAAACTTGAAGTAACTGAAAGGGGAATAAGCAGACCTTCCCCAGCAGTACTCTTTGATCCTAAAGGTATTCAGACAGATGAAGCCCCAGGGATCTAAGGACAGGAACAGATTGCACCTTGCCTTCCTCTTGCTTAAGATCCCTGTGACTGTGTGGGCCAGAGCAGGGAAGGGGTTTGAGGAAGAGCTCCTGTATCTTGCGGAGGTCTTTGGGAGTGACAATTTGTGAATTGTGAAAGCAGATCCTGCTGAGCTCTGAAAGCAGAGCAGCGTCCCAGTGAGTGCTGTGCAAAACGTGCATGTCCAAGAGCACTGCAAAGGTGCTCAAGGAGCAGCAGGTACCAGAGCCAAGCCTGACCCTTGGGGCTGCTCAGTGCTGCCAAACTCTTTGCAAGGTGTAGTCTGTGTTTGGTGGGAGACACAGGGAATTCTTATTTGTTGAATGTGTGTGTGGCTTCCTCCAGTCCTCCTGTCTGTAAGAATATTTTGCCCAACATTACATGAAGTTTCTGCTTGTTGGCTGGTTATTTCTCCAAATTTGTTTAGTCTTGTGATTTGACGCTTTGAAGAGTCACTCTTCCTGCTTCCTCGCTACCCCCAGAAACTAATTACTCTGTTGCTTCTCTGCTTTCCTTGGGGGATGCAGAGGAGAGGATTTACTCTTGATACCCAGGTTGACAATAGCAACATCTCCAGGTTATTTGGAACCTTTTTTCCCCTTTGTTTTCTCTCACCAATCTCTCTATAAGTTTTGGAAGAATACTCTTGTTCCTGCTGCATAGCAGCATCTGTGAACAGAAAATATCAAGATGGAGCCTGCTAACCTTTCAGTTCTCTGGATGCCTAGTTTCTATATGTTCAATAGGAGTGGTCATCTTAAATTTCATTTATGATTTTGAAGATATGGGACCATTGTTCTGACAGTTTTGCTTATATTTGCCTGTACCCAAGGTACCCCCAAGCATTCCATTCTCATTCATAATGACTGACAACCAAATTCACCAACTTGTCTATGGTGAAGTCCAAGACGCATGTTAACAAAAAGAAAAATATCACTGAGAAATTCAAGAATTATTCTGGAGGTTTCTTATCCTCTGTTCACTGGGAACAACTTCACAAGTTGTAATAGTCAAGTTACATTTTATATGCTATCATCTTGCTTGTTTTATTACAGAAGCAGTGTGGTGTCACCGGGGAATGTCATCCATTTGCTAACTATTTCCGTTTCCAAATCATTAACTGCGTAGACCCATGAGATTTTTCTATTTAAAAATAGCTGTGGTTGTTTTGAGGAATAACTTTTAAACTTTATTTCCGATTGCTTAATTAGTTTCTAAATCAAGATATTTGCCCCTTAGAAAACTACCTAGTACACAGCTGGTGACATAAAGCTAAATAATTGATATCCTTATGTGTAATTACAAAGAAATTAATACTCCTTTAGGAAAGATCTAATTATATTATTTTTGAAAACTGAAGTTAATTAAGCCCATCTTCATCTACTCCCTTTCCTTCCCCCTGCCCCCCCATTTTGTGTGTGCTTGCCAAAAAGTACCTCTACTGGGTTAAAGAAGTGAGATTCCTTTCTCCTCTACCCTTTGTCCCTTTACTGGAGCCATGCTGGGTTGAGTCTATCAAGTTATATTTATCCAACTGTTCTGCCATCCCATCTTTAATTAGATTCTCTATCAGTTTACTCAGTAATGGGACAAATCTCACCAGGCTGTAAATTTTAGATTCTTTTTTAGCAGCATTATTTAAAAATAGGTACTGCATTATTATTTCCCCCACTATTCATCAGCAATTTAAATGTTTCTGTAAGGATGTTCTGCAGATTTTTATTTCAGCACTTTTTAAAATACTCTTTTGTTTGATGCTGCAATTTGTTCTCAGCCTTTTCTCAAGTACCACCCAATCTTTAATCCTCTTCTCCTGTAGATAAAACTTGATTGTCTGATGTCAAGTCACTGGTTTTAAACTAGTGATTTGAAGACTAGCATGTGCATCCATAAGGGATACTTCAGAAAAGGAGTCTTTATTGACCAGCATCTAAATTTCCAATGGAAGTCTTAGCATTTTACTGTAGAAACATGGTGAACCCACACTGCAGTAAAGCTCTTGACAATAACTGGTTTCAGCAATTTCTCTCTTTTTCTGGTCCTTGCACTTTATAGCTAATTGTGCATTTAGAGTATGCATCCATTTGGAAAACTAAATGCAATGTGAATACAGTAAAATAAAGATGAAATACAGGGTAATTAAATGCAAGGCCAAAATTTTCACACTTGCACCCACAAGGAGCAATGCAGATGATCTGATTTACTTAACTTTAGTCATATATAGCTTCATTCATGTGCATAGTAGAAAATATATTTTAAATTGACTTGCAAGCACTTTCACACTAGCCCCTTATTAAAATTTTATTTGAAGAGTAATTTTTCCAAATTAATTTTAAAGCAATATTTTTATTAAAAGAAAAAAAAGGGGGATGTGTGCTGGTAGAGTTAGTATTTCAGCTTGGTTTCAACTGAAGTTGTTCACATTGCTCTACCACAAGTATGTTTTCACTGCAGCTTATATTAAAGTTGAGACACCTGTATCATACACGGTCTTTTGCTGGAAATTAATGCCTTTTCACTTAATGGGTTTGCTTATGATACTTGATTTTATATCGATCATATTTAGTCTAATTTGCATATATAGAGCTGAACATATTAACACTGTGTTCATATGCAGTATCTGGATACTTGTGAGAAAGGGGATTAGTTGCAAAGGCAAAAGAAATAGGAGGGAGATTACTTGGGTTTTACCTGTATATGGACCAGAAGTCTGGAAATTTAGGATTCCTAGCTATGTCCAAGACATGATGATAAATCAGACTGTCTTTGTTCTGGAGGAAAGAAAATAAGTATTTTGGACTGTAATGAAGACCTGAGTCTGAATATTCGGCTGTGGTGGGTGGATACTGGCTGGCTGCCAGACACCCACCCAGCTGTTCTCTCACTCCCCCACTGGGAGAGACCCTCCACGGAAAAGCCTGTGGGTTTAGATAGGGGGAGGAATTCCTTATGAGTTACTATCAGGCAAAACAGATTTGACTTGGAAAGAAGTTGTGTTGGCATTTTAAATAGATCTGGATTGTAAGAATCAAAGGCAGACTTTAAAACAACAGTTTTCCTCCCCTGCCCTTTCCTGGGCTGAACTTCACTCCAAGCTCTTCTATGCATCCTCAGGTGGCCCCAATACAGAGTAAAGGGGATTGTGATCAGTCCAAAACAGTTCCTCTGCCTCTCCTTTCTCCTCACACTTCTCCCTGCTCCACCTGGGTACCCTCCGGGGACAACAGAGGTCTTCACTCCAATGCCCAGAGCCCCTCCTCCCTCTCTCCCCTCGGGTCTTGAGGTACAGTTCGCACTCTCATTTGCTTTGGGTAAACTGAGTCATGTATCTTAATATAAGGGGTTTTTTTGTAGGGAAGATCACATTTCCTCCTTTCAGGTATTGGGTTATATGATTTTGGAGCACTTTTATTGTAGTGAAGGAAGAAGCAGTTGAACTCTTTACCTGCTTATTGACACTATTTGTGTTGAGGACTGCAAGCAAATAAAGAGGAGGACTTGGATTTCTGTGCCTCACTTCTGCCCCTTGGGAGTTCCTTTTAATCTTTGTTTGTTTTGGTCAGGTGGTTGTTTTGGGTTTTTATGAACTGTTGGTTTGTTTTTAAAACAACTCACATTGCAATTATGTAGCTTTAAATTCAAGGTCTCTTCAATGAAAATGGTGTTTTTATGCTGTAGGTGATAAAACCTTTTTTCTTTCTTAAAAAAACACTTAGGACTAAAGAGCTTGTATCAAATTCCAATTAGAGAAGTAAAAACCTAGATGTAGCTTAATGAGTAAATGAAGAGTTGGATAATGGTGGTCCCTTGTAAGAGGTTTTAATGTGGAAAATGCTCTTCAATCATCTGATGATTATAGAAGAAGAGCCGTAATCTGTGCCACTTTGATGCCCTGGCAAGGTAATTTACTGTATTTTACTTTCTTGCTGTGAGACTGAATAGCCTCATTCTGTGCCCACACACCAATCTGAAACATCTGGAGTCTGCTGTATTCAGAAATCTTTTTCTTTTTAAGTGTTCATCCCAAATTGAGTGAATGGAGAGCGGGTGCTTTCTGCTGCTGATGCACTGAAACATACGGGGGCTGCGGATGTGGTTAGGTACAGGATTATTGCAAGGTACAGGATTATTGCAAGGTACATTTTGTAAGCACTTTCCTTTTCAGAGGATTTTTATACTTATATCTGAAAGCTGTTTTTTCCTAGGGAGTGATCCAAATGCTTTGACTGGCTGTCTCAAAATGAAAAGCAACACCCACCACCAAATACTTATCTGCTGCCACTGTGCATGAACATGCCTTTAAAACTAAAGGTTCTGAAGTGTTGTGGCACTTTCTTCACATAGTAAAATACATAAGGGGTGAAGCCTATAATAGACTCTCCCTTCTGTATCCAAGTGACAAACTTAGGATAGGCAAAGCACCAATCTGTGTATGATCAACACCTTGTTTGTTACAGAGGGATGATGCCTTAGGTTTTAACTTTTATATTTTTCAAATCCTATATTGCCTAGTGTGTGGCTCTGGGGTTTCTTGTAGCCTGCTGGCTGCTGTTCTCTTGTGCCAGATAGACATAACAAGGCCTCTCTGAGCTTGTTATTCAAGGACACTCAGATTGTCCTAGGCCCAAAAGGTATAAACTAGGGCCTCTAGAGAGGTGGAGAAATTGAAGAAATTATATCATTAGCTAAAGTTTTAATTGGCGAATTTATGCTGATATGCAAATGAACCAACTCTATAAAAGTGTGAAGAACTCGTGACTCGTTGTCCATCTTTGGGTCCATCTCAGATGTAGCCTTTAGCTCCCCAGGGTGTGCCTTTGAAGGACTTTCAAATAAATACCTACCTTTATTCCCTTATTCCTGTCTAGTCTCTGTTTCTAGGTAGCCACTCAAGGCACCAGGGAAAGGAAAAGAGGCTTCTCACCTTTGCTCCACCAGTAAAGAATATCTTCTTAATATAAACCTACTCTCAGTTTAAAAACATCACCCCTTGTTCTATCACTATTGCCATTGTAAAAAGTACCTCTCCAGCTTTTTTGTGGGCTCCTTTAGATACTGAAAGGCCACAGTTAGGTCACTCTCGAGCCATCTCTTCTCCAGGCTGAACAGCCTCAGCTTTCTCAGCCTTTCTTCACAGGAGAGGTCCTACAGCCCTCTTGACAGGCCTCCTCTAGACTTACTCCAACAGGTCCATGTCCTTCCTGTGTGGGGTCCCCAGAGCTGGATGCAGTGTTCCAGGTGGGCTCTCACCAGAGCAGAGCAGAGATGCAGAATGTCCTCCCTCACCCTGCTGGCCACGCTGCTTTGGATGCAGCCCAGGACACGTTTGGCTTTCTGGGCTGTGAGTGCACATTGCTGGCTCACGTCCAGCCTCTCACCCACCAGCACCCCAAGTCCTTCTCAGCAGGGCTGCTCTGTCTCTTCATCACCCAGCCCGTGCTGATACTGTGAATTGCCTCAATCCAGGTGCAGCACCTCGCACTTGGCTGTGTTAAATTTCATGATGTTCCCACGGACCCACTTCTCAAGTTTGTCCAGGTCCCTCTGGATGGCATCCCATCCTTCAGGTGTGTCAACTGCACCACTCAGCTTGGTGTTGCGTGCAAAATTGCTAAGGGTGCACTCCATCTTGGTTATGATGACAATGAGTTAGAAATATATATGTATATATTTCTATTTCACATTTTTTTCTAAGTATATTCCAGCTGCTTTGTTATTTTTAAGTGGTTTTGATGTAAAGTCCTATGTTACGATATTATGACTCTTTTACTGCAATTTAAGTGGTTACTTTTTGTGTATAATACTGTAGTCTTATGGGTGCTAATCATTATTGTAGAATTCTTCTACTTCTAGTAGAACCTATTAAAAAAAACCAAAAAAACCAAACAACCAAAAAAAAACCCCAAACCTCTAAACCATTTCTGTGTTTAAGAGTATTTGTTACCAGGCTACCTGAAAACCTGTGAAGGACACTTTTATATTGTGATGACAAGATAAAGTCGAAGCTTAACCTTTCAAACACTTATCATGTTTCTCATTAATGAAAGCCTAAATAGATGGTTATCATGTGTGTTAAGTCAAAAGAAGTGCTCTGATGCACTGATTGTGGTTTTATTATTTATTTCATTATCACAAGTGCTTCTAGAATAGTATGTAGATGGTAGATTTGCTAAAACACTCCTTTTTTAAAAAAATAGAAAAAGAAGAAAAGTCAAAGCAGAGACTTCACAAAGCTATGGATTCAAACACCTGGGGTTTTGTTGTGGTTATTTTTTTTTCCCTCTCCTTTTGCCCTCTGTGCTTTAAGGAAAACAATGGCTGTGCAGAGTTTTGGTTGAAAAAGCAAAAGCTGTGTAATGAGATTACTACAGCTATCACAGTGCAATTCCATTGTACTGCTGTGTCCATGTCCCACTTTTCCAATAAATCATAATAACCAGCTGACAATGCAAATATCACAGCATGTTGCCTGGGAATTATTCTGATTAGTTTGTAACTTGCAAAGGCTCCTCTCACTCCTGAGCAATGAGTTCTTCTCCCATAGTTGCTATTTTTCCCTGATACTTTGTGCCATAAGAGATACTGAGATTGCAGCGGCCATAATTCTGGTTTAAAGGTGCTTGCAATAGATTGGGTTTGTTATGTTTCAGGGCTTTGGGGAGTATGCTGTTAATACAGAAGTATTTTTTTACTATCTTTTCTTGCAGACTATCTATAACTAGATTTTTAAATCCCTGTATAGAGCTTTGGTTTTAAATCTCACACAAAGATAAAAATATATATTAAACCACTGTAGGAGCATACAGTCTGCATATGTTTGTAACGTGTCTGGAATTTTATCATCTCTGTAGAGGCAAAAAAATTGTTAAATTGCAATTCTTATACGTTTTCTTCTTTTTTTTTTTTCTTGCAGAAATAGCAAGGTTCCTGCTCTAGAAAGGATAGATTTTTTTTTAACCTGTAATATATTTTTGTCTCTTACTGCCGTAATGATTTCTGTGTAATAAATCATGGTGGTCTTTTCCAGGAGTTTGTTCTACTGCGTGCTGAAAGCCTGTACTCTCTCATGTGATGAAAATATGAAACACTGACTCCAAGATAAAACTTGGAAATAACTGCTAGGTTGTGGAAAAAAATGAACAGAGAAGGATTTAAGTATGCAAATGTTTACATGGATGCTCTTTGTTTTTTAAAGACTGCCTTAAAGTTTAACAAGAATTACAATGTTTGACATCATCACAGGATCTCATAGTGTGACCACAGTGAAAGACCTACTCATGGCTCTAGAATTGTTGTCTATTGGGGAAAACCCTAGACTTAAGATACACTAACCAGCTCTTGTTTGTCATGTGATCAGGTAAGCTTTCTGACCTCCTTCTCTTTAGATGTTCAGTCTCAGTATTGAAAACACACAAACATCAGATTTTTCAAAATAGTTTATCCAGATAAACTTGTACCGTTTGTGGTCTTGTCTACATCATTAATATTTATTGCATATATTTTAGCTGGGAACCCAGGTTAAGCATCTAGACTCGATTTCTCACTCTGCCACAAATTTCCCAAGCTGTCCTGAGTAAGTAATCTAGCTTTCCTATAGCTCAATTTTCAATCTATGTAATAGATTATTGTTTAACAGAGATTCTTCACGTTGTGAGAGAATACACACCATAGCTGTGGAAATAAATTTACAGTGAATTCCAAAGTGCTTAGGAAGTGTGGGATGGATCCACACGCCAGAGATGGATGTGAAAAGAAGCAGTTATGTCTCCCAGTGTGGCAAATGACTTCAACCAAGCAGCCTTGTCCCAGAGTATATCTGAAATGTATGGGGAGTTATACTAGCTTCATATTAATTGCAGGACCATTGCAATATTAATAGAGTAAGCTTTGATTTTAGGAAAAAATGTAAACTGTATCTTTTTCAGAGGATTATAGTATCACCTTCTGTTCATCATGAATGACATTTTAGCTTAGCTATAAGTATGTACTTATATAGGCGAAGACAAACAAAATTCTTAAAACTGTGGAGGTGAAATAAGGGGAAACTGCTCAAATTCACTATATTGAAAGCCATAGAATCACAGAATAGTTTGGGTTGGAAGGGACCTTTAAAGATCATTTAGTCCAACTTCTTTTGCAAGAGCAGGGACATTTTCGACTAGATGGGGTTGCTCAGAGCCCTGTCCAGCCTGACCTTGAATGTTTCCAGCACTGGGGCACCTATCACTTCTCTGGACAACCTGTTCCAGTTTTCACCAGACTAATTATAAAAAAATTTCTTCCTAATATTTACTGTGAATTTGCACTCTTTTAGTTTTAAACCTTTACCCCATGTCCTCCCAGAGTAAGACCTGCTAAAAAGTCTGACCATAACGTTATTTTCTGATGGAAGTGTATTTGGTTTTTTAACATAAGAAAAGAATGATTATTGCTTCATTTATTAGAGCATAAATAAGAATCCCATTCCTGGCTAAATATTTTTTTTTCTCCTGCTTTTCTCAAGATGCATTCCTGGCAACAAACAGATAAAATTATTTGAAAAATCTACAAAGAGCAACTGCTTCACTACCAAAATTAAAAAGAAATTCAGCAGAAAAAGCAATTTAGTTCAGAGAGAACTAGTGGGAAAAGAACTGGAAAGAAGCCCCCATGCTTCAAGATTTCTCTGAAGGACTGAATATAAAAAAGCCTGGTTTTTTAGAAAGTGTCATGGGCACATCTGAACATTTTAGATAAATGTTTTACTGGATGAATCCCATTCTAGTGGCATATGCTGGCAGCAGGGGTTATGACTGAACTACTGCAAATGCCAAGATTCAGTTAAATATGTTTCAGAGTGGCTGGGCTGGACTCTAATTACCTACTGTAAAAATAAGAAATTGTCATGCCTGGTGTTGTGGTTTAAACCCAGACAGCAGCTGAACACCACACACCCACTCACTCACCCCCCACCCTGGTGTGTGATGGGAGAGAGAAGTGCAAGGGTCGAACTCAGGCTGGTGGGCTGAGACAAAGGCAGTTTAATAGGGAAAGAAAAAGCCATGCTGTCCTGGCTCTAGCCAGGACAGGGTTGATTTGTGCCACAGTGAGGAAGGGGCATGGCTGGGACCTGGTAGTCATTCTATACCACTTCACATCATTTTCTGGGGATGGGAGAAGGGGCTCCCTTCTGGGTTGGGGTAATATGGCAGCGATTGGGTTGGGCTCCATCGTGAGAATTTTCATGTGGATTTTCTGCCTCTCTGTTATACACTGTTGTTATTAATATTGTTGCTGTTAGTGTTCATTTTCTCATCTCATTGCTGTTTCTAGTAAATTATACTTATCTCAACCCTTGATCTTTACCTTTTGTGCCTCCAGTTCTCCTCTCCAGCCCACTGCTGTGTGAGGGGAGGGGGAGTGGGCAAGTAGTGCATGGGTTCAGTGGGAATGCTAAACTGGAGAATACCATTCCTAAACCATGACACACACAAGAGCAAAACAAGGAATTAATTCCCTGTTTCCCACAGGCAGGCTGCTGTTCAGCCACGACATGCAGAGCAGGGTCCCATCATATGCAGCAGTTACTTGGGAAGAAAAATGCCATCACTCCTCCCCCTTTCTTTCTTCTTCCTCCCCACTTTATATCTTAAGCATGAAATATCCCTCTGGTCAGTTGGGATCAGCTGTCCTGGCTGTGTGCCCTCCTAACCTCTTGTGCACCCCCAGTCTCCTTGCTGCTTGTGTGAGAAGCAGAAACAGCCTTGATGCTGTGTAAGCTCTGCTCAGCAGTAATGAAAACATCCCTGTTATCAACACTTTCCACCACAAAAACATAGCCCCATACCAGCTACTGTGGAGAGATTTTTATTCTGTCCTAGCCAAAACCAGCATACCTGCTGACATTGGAAGCAGCAGCATCAGGAATTTGTACCTTGAACACAGCAGAGCCTCCAAGAGGCTCATGTATAGGCAGCCTCACCTGCTGCTCACTGTAACATCTTGTGCTACTTCTTTGAAGGGCAATATTTCATTCTAAAATAGGCCAATAAGTCAAGGAAACATATTGCTTTTCAATATGTAGATGCTTGTATTAGAAGACCTTTCATATGTACAAACATTATCTTATGTTTCTATAAATGTTAATTAAAAAAAAATTCTTTATTGTTTATTTTTTTTTCTTCTGCTTTATTGCTGGACTTATTGAGGCTAATGTTCTAGTCAATGCTTGTATTGTGTTCCGTCTCTGGTTAGAGAGTCCCAGACAAGGTCAGTGGTCTATGTCTAAAGGGTTATATAGGTGTAATTCAGCCTTTATATGACTGTGACCCACAGGATTAAGGGTGGCAAAACAAAGATATTTGTATCAATAAAATAAATTGTTTACTTAAATTGATAATGGTTAGATTAAAATATTTTAATCAGAATTATTTGCTACACAGTATAGTTATGACTACTAGTATTGTACACTAATTTTTGGAGCAATATTGAAGCAATGGTGTTAAAGGTAGCAAAACATTTATTAGTTAGAGATTGATGTTATTCAGCCATGCCAACAACTGTGGCTAAATCTTTCACTCAGCCTCCAGGAGTAACTTTGAGGGGCATCTCCTCTCAAGAGAGGGATCTCCATACACACTCCTAGACGGGATATGTTAGAAGTCCTGGCTGTTCAAAGGTGGGGCTGGGCTTTATACTACAAAGTGATTGACTGTCAGTCATAGTTTCTAGGCTGCTGTGTCAACTCAGCAGCTTTAGATAAGTTATCAGTACTATCACTTGTTCGTTCCTTTATCAGAGACTTTGTCACATCCTCACTAGCGCCAGAGTCTGTCAGGAAGCGTTATTTTTCACATCCTCAAAATGTTTATCTCGAGGATTGATGAGTCAGGGTGATCTCAACATTCTTCAAAAGCAGTGTGACCCCCATCTCCATCCATCAATGATAACTGTTGTAAACAAGGTAAAGTTTGAGCTGTTTTACCCCCACTTAAGCAGAGCATCCTTCTACATGTGAGCATCTGTATCAATGAGCACAAAAATTCTTACACCTATAGTATATTGTTCAATAGCTAATACAAGATCTGTTCACAATCCTGTTTGTTTTGCAGGGCAGAAAACTTTACACTTTTAGAGTAGCTTATTCCTTGATTCATAGGTAGAAAGTTTTATACTTTATTTGTTAAATATTTTATCCTTGAAAAGATCTAAATATTTTTATTTAGTATGAAATAATTTTGGAGCTCAAATAGGAAGAGTTGGAAGTAGCAATAGATAGCTGAAATTTCTGCAACATCTGCAAGACTATTGGTGTAGTTAGAACTACAGTAAAATCAGTTCACAACTGGCATCTCCCTTCATCTCAGTTACTGTAGTACATGTACAGCATAAAAAGTTGTTTCTGTCATGTAGAACTTTTAGTTTTGATTCATGAAAAAAATACAAATTAAGGTTAGAGGGTCTTTCTTCTAAGCCCTTGCTACTGAGTTGCGCTTTCTCAAATGAGAACGTATACACAAAACCTAGATAATAAAGTTGACACTGCATATTATCTTGGAAGGGTTGTTCTATACTCTTATGAAGAACCACATATGGATATGTTAAAGTTAACTGGTATTTTGGAGCAGATGTGTTTTGTCTTTGGACAAAATCTTAGAATAAATCCTTTACTTTGACATAGTATGGTTTTCTTTACTTGTTAGTCACATTAGGGTGGATTTCCTCCTGGAAATACTTTTGTAGTGTGGAATACTAGACAATATAAACACTTCTTCAAGTTGTTTGTGCTTTCAGATTTTTTTTGACCTAATAAAAACTTACTTGTTTTTATATTAAATAAGTGAAACATCATTTTACTAGAAATTCCTGAAAACAGGTGTCTACTACTGCAAGTATTAGAGTGAGGAGGTTACTTTGCTGTTAAAGAAATTGTTTGTGGTCTACAATAGTTGAAAAAGATGATACATTAAAATTAACTCAGCATGTTACCAGCTGAACTTATACCTTCAGTATGACGTATAGCAAAAAACATCTTCAAGGAACAATGACTGCAGCGTGTTCCTTGTGGTGGCAAGATCAAGTCATTTAGCAATCTTTGTACTTTAACACAAGTTCTGTACAATGATATCCTCAAAATATTTTCCTTCTGATTTTTAGAAGTGACGGGCTTTGGCAAAGCACCCTAATTTTTGTCATTAAGTTAATGTGTGTAGTAATTCTGGAGAGGGCAACTGGGAACTGTTAAAGCAAAATATTTCACACAGGATGTATCAGCCTGAGAGGGGAGGTGAGGGTGCTGCAGCTACACATCCCCAGGCTCAACTAGGAGCAAGGCTGAAGATGTATTCCCACATGCACGCACAGGGCTAACGTTACATATCCAGGGCCAGCCACTCATGTGCACACGGCATAGAGCCTTCTCACCCACAAAAGAGGTAGAAAGTAGTTTAATAAGTAGACAGGACAGGACAGGCTGTGCTGGTCAGGTACAGGGCATGGGCAGATGAGTGTACTGACCAGCCCCCTATTTATGTGTGACCCAGCCTTTATATCTCATTATCCTTCTATTATCCTACTCTTGTTACTTCCCAAATCAGCTAAACTTCTGGCTTTTCCCATCTGTGGTTCCTCCTCTAAACATCCTATAGTAAGTCCTGTGACCTGGGACTGCTTTTTCGTTCCACAGTGTGTCTCCTGGATAGAAACCCTTTTAATCTACAAAGGGATTTCCAGATTGCTCCTGATTGACTCCTTGTGATGGGTTTCACACCTGAACAATGAGGCTGAGGCTGTGCTGGCACAATCCTGGGAGGAGTCCAGATAGGATGTTTGTTGTTTTGCAGTCCTTGGTTTGGGTTCCCACCTGCATCTGTGCATCCCTGTGCTCCTCTGAGCTTGTGGAGATGGGCCTGTGATGGGCAGATGGCTCCTGGGATGGGTCTGAGTGCAGCTGAGTGCCCCATTCCTGCCATTGTGTCTCTGAGCTCCTTTGTGGTTCTGGGGATTAGCTTTATCACACAACTGAGCAGTAATGAATACAGTATAATCCCTTATGAATAACAGGCTGTGTTTGCTAGTTAGTTATAATGGAGAATTACTGTTATACAAGTTGCAATGTAGCAAGTCTCCAGAGATGAAGATGTCCCTAATTGAAGTAATTTTGAGTTAGACTGTTTTGCTGAGAATATTATGTTGTTTGCATTTACCTTGTCCTTAAAATACTCTTCATAACTGATCCTTCTGAGTTCTGTTTTTAAGGATTTTTCTTCAGAATATTCAAACTATACCTTGTCCTCTGCAGATGAGTTTGTAAAAGGGGAATTAAATTTACTTTTTTCTCTTTACTCTTCCCTAGCTGTCTGTCATGGTTATTTACAAGGTCATGCTGTGTTTTACTAATAGTTGAGTTATTCTGGCATGACAGTATTGTTTCATGTAGAAGTTTTGCCTGGGATAATATCAGCAGGAAAACAAGTTTAGGCAGTCCTGTGATTCAGAGTTTACAAGAGATCAGTCTCTAGTGTGCAAATATGCCTGTCACTGTTAGAGCAAGATGAAGCTGAATGGGCCATGAGAGAGAGAGATAAGTGTTCTTTATCAGGGAATTGAGACCTTTCTGAAAGGTGTCAACCAACTGGGGACACACAGCATGAGGATGTATGCCCTGCAGATGGAACTTTCCTTTCTGTGTTTTGTTTGATTTATAAAACCAGTGACAGGGTGATAGTCATTGGAAAAGGAGATCATTAGTTAAATGTCATTTTGGCTAATGTCATATTTAAAAAAAAAAACAAAAACGCTTCTAGACTCAGGGAAGCTAAAACAGTCAGCTGGTGTGATATCACAGGATTTTAACTGTCATTGAGCTGTCTTCTCTTTTTCACCTGGTGTTTGAGATGGGCATAAGAATTTATCTCCTGGTTGGTGACTGCTTGGTTCCCTGTTAGTTACCTGCAAGGAAGAACATAAGCAAGTAGTTTAAGAAAAAAGAAGTACTCAAAAGTGCTTACTGGAAGGCCTTTATGAGTTGAGCTTGACTAATCATATTTAGCTGGTTGTGGGGAAGTAGAGATGTGAAGCTTTCACTGGTGGATGCCAGTCTCTGGAATATGTGTTTAAGTAGGTTTAAGTATGTGTGGAACTGCATTTTCTCAAACTCTATGTCTTATTGGTGTGAGAAGCCATGTGAAAATCTTGATGAAAACCAGCCTGTAACTGAAGTAAATCCCTTTATAACTGTATTTCCCATATCTCCTCTTCTACGAGGTATTCTGGAGTTTTTAGAGGGAGGCAAAAAAGTTGTTAAAATAGCTACTCCTTATCCTACTTAAATCTGCACAGATGATAAAATGTAGTACTTTTTAAGGTTTTTTATAGTCTCATGTAAACAAAAAGTTGCAATCTTGGTGTAATTTTAACATTCATACATTCTGATAGCTGCTTATTAATGGGCTTCTTTTTAACTACCCTACAGCAATTAATCAACAAACAGGGATCAGAGGTAGTGATGGGTGTTGCAGAATGAGAATATGAACAAGGAGCTCAATGTTCAGATTAAAGGATTTTTATGTAAATGTATCTCATTCAGGCTTAACTGACTGAATATTAACCATTATTCCAGCATCTTTATAGGTTGACTTTTTAGCATTTTATCTTATAAATGGGCAATCTGTGACTACCCATACGGTATACAGGCAGTTATTTTTCTTCAACTTGATGGTTCTATTGCTGCTGTCTTCTTTCTAAAAAGTTGTCAGATTGTCTTTTGAAGTTATGTTTAATTATCCAAGTTTAGCTTCACCAAAGTGTATTTCAGTGTTGGGTTAAAATGTTATTTCTATGTGACTACAGAGACAGCCTGCCCAATAGGAAACATTCCTAGATTTGAGTGAGTTACTGTTTTAAAAAGAGGTCTCACAGTTTTGCTGTGTATTTGTTGTAATAGATTTATCAATGGCTTCAGATGCAACTGCTATTAGCAGTTTCATGTGCAGACACAATGTTTTCTGAACCTCTGCTTACAAGATGGCAGTGCCGCCATCTTACAAATATTAAATGAGTAAGAATAAATTCAGTCTTAGAAAACATCAGTTAAAAGGGCTGAAATGGTGCCTTCTAAACATACTCCAGCCACTAGTGGTTTTACAAAAATTGGTAGTTGCAAAATTCTTGTAGCATTTAATTTTACAGAGAACCTAATAATATTTAGGTGGTTTGTTAGAATTTCCTGAAAATTGTTTAAATCAAAACCTGCTTTCTACAACTTAGTATTATAGCCCTTTCAAATACCTTTTTTTCTTTCTCGTATCTCATTAAATACTTCAAAAAGTTCAGAAACTTGCTTGATGATATCATACCTATAATGAAAAAAGTGCACTGTAGATGGAGATGTCTTGAAGAGATCTCAAAAGGCCATATTGTCATTCTCCCCGCTCATTTAAATTAGGACATGAGTTGTGTTTGGCTGTTCAAACAGCCATTTGCAGCATACGTATGTTTTTTTCTGTTGCAATCTTGGATTAACTATGCACTGTAAGATGCAAAGTCCAGTAATTAGTGTTAATAAACTTCAAAGATAGCAGCACAGGAAAGCATGTAGAACAAATGTAATTACAAGCTGTTACGATAGTTTACAAAACTATGTATGTGCTTTATGTTGTTTTCTGCTTTGATTCTTGTATGGAGGTTATAACAAATAAAAAGCTCTCCAGAGATTATTTCTCTTGCTGCTGAGAAAGCACATCTCATACCTAGTATGCAGCTTTCTAATTCTCCATTGTTTGCCTTCCCTTGGGTACGAGCTTTTATCCTGTAAAAATGGGGATTTAACATTCTGAGTCTTAAATTTTGAAACAGTTCTGCCTGTTACCTTTTCTCCCCACAGTATTTTATGCACCAAGTGTCTTGTAACTCAGCATGGCTTATGTTTCCAGCACTAGCTGGAATCCAGCACTTTCAGAAATAAGCTACGTTCTGACTATGAGGGACAGCTGCAGTTGTGCCACTGTTTGCTACTTACAATAAATGCTGGGAAAACAGAAATATTCCTGCCTTCCCTGAGGTAAACAAAAAGACTGGCAAAGTAATGTTGTGTTTGAATATGAAGCCGTCATACAAGGCAGACCTGTCCATTTGATAAAATTCACATTATCAGTCCATGGAAATAACACTTGTATTAAGGTTAGCAAAATTGAAGTATGCAAAATACACAAATCTTCAGTGTTAGGGAATGTACAGGATTGGACAGGATCATCTATTATGATTTGTCCAGCTTTTTGTAGCTATAATTTTACAGGTAAAATTTTCCCTACCATTACTATTGATGTACTCTGTTCAAAAACCTATTTATTCCAAAACATGAATTAAGTTTTCTGTTTCCCAATGCAATTATTAATATTTCTCTTCCCTGAAAAAAGAATAAATAATACTTGGAAATTTTTTTTTTTTACATAGCATATCTAGTTAGACTTTGCTGGTTTAGTTTTATGTCATTATTTCTGCCAAAGGAACAATTCCATGATGTGATAAGATACAGCTGGTCATGCTGTCAGAAATGTTGATGAGTGGGGAATGATACTCAGATTTAGGACAGGGGTTTTTTTCTCTTAACCATCATCTGTCATATGTCATAATGGCTTAGACCATCTAGGACATGCCTAATGCTTTTTTTTGTTTTTTAATCTTTTTTCTTTGTGGTCTATGGGAAACCAGAAACTTATTTTGCAAGGCTTTTTTGACTAATGAATTATGGTGTATTATGTGGTTATGGATGTACCCATCTTGTTCTCTAGCTGTAGAATAAAAATGCCATCACCAGTAACTGAAGGAAGTCAGGAAATAGAGTACAATATAGAGTATGCCACAGAAATATTGTTGAGAGCTGAATAAACAAAAAGGAGTTTAAACTAGAACCACAGAGTGGTTTGGGTTGGAAGGGATCTTAATGATCATCTATTTCCAACCTCCCTGACACAGGCAGGGACACTTGCCACTAGAGCAGGTTGCTCAGTGTTCTGCCCAACCCAGCCTCGAACACTTACACAGATGGGGCATCCACAGGTTCTCTGATCAGTCTGTCCCAGTGTCTCACCCCCCTCACTGTGTAAAACTAAACAAGCAAACAAAAACTAGTAAAATACCCCAAAACTCCTAACAAACAAAATAAATTTGCTTCCTTACATCCTGTTGTGGCGGGTGTTCTGGTGGGTGCCACAACCTTCCGAAAGCGTCTCCAGTAGGAAGCCGCTTGGCAGGGCCGCTACACTCACACACACACACACCGGATAGATTCTCCGACAGGTCAACGGCAAAGAGACGGGAAGGGTTTCCGTACAGAGTTCCACGGGAGAGGTTTATTACAGCCAGGTGCATGAATGCATCCAGGCACCAAAAGAGAAAACATAGCAGGGTCCAGGTTTATATATGGGGCCAATAGGGGCGGGAGAGAGCATCAGGGACCAATAATCTGAGATTACAAGGGTGTTACATAGGTGGGGCTAGGGTGTGGGAGCCAATGGGGGAACACTGAGGGAATGGCGAAGGAAAAAGGGCCAATGGGAGAGAGGGGAAGGGATAACTATCTAGGGCAGGGACATATAGGGTATAAGGGGGCAGGGAGGCCAGCGGGCCAACCAGGGAAGCGGAACTGGGGTACATTAACGTAACACAACAAAGCATCCTGGGAGAGGCCTTCTTGTTCTCCCTAACCTGGGGAGGATTTCTATCCCTAGGGATGGGCCCACCAATGGACCCTCTTAGTCTCTTGTACTATGGGCCCACCGGCCTACACCACGCCCCTTTCTTTATTAATTAAAAAGGCCTCCCCTAGGGATCTCAAAATCGAACGTTTTAAACACCCAAACACACACAAAACAACAAAAATGATTAAAAGCACCCACAATGCAACTCTCAATAGGGAAGCAAGCTATCCTGTGAGTCCCCAGTGTCCCAGCAGGTCCTCAAACCACTCGGGTAGTTTCTCCTGGATAAGGTTTTTCATCTTCTGGATGCTGGTGTGGATGCTCTCGCTCTGGGTGGTACCCAGATGTCCAAACATCCACAGCCAATGATGTCAGGAGCATCCAGAAGACAGTGGTGAGGTAAGTGCTGGGCATCATGGTGGTGAACATGGGCATGGGCTCTGGCAGGTACTTCTGTTGGGGTTTCAAACAAAGTTATTAAAAAGGTGTAATTTCAGAGGGGCCCTTTTTTTCCCTCCTTCTTCAATATTCTGTCTAAATCTACCCAAAATCTACCATCTTTCAGTTTTAAACTGTTGCCCCATGTCCTGTTTCTACAGGCCTGGGTAATGACTCTCTTCCAGTCTGTCATATAAACCTTCAGACATTGAAAGGCCACAATGACATCTCCCTGTAGCCTTCTCTTCTCCAGGCTGAGCAATCCCAGCTCTCTCAGCCTGTTCTCATAGGAGAGGTGTTCCACCTCTGTGACCATTAATAGATTTATGGACACATTATGTATCAAGCAATAGTTATTGAAGACTTTTTAAATTACTGTATCGAATGTACAACGCAGACTATAACTGTGCTTCATTATTATGTAAGTTATCAGGAAGATCAATTAGTGGATCACAAAAATTATCTTTTCTTATCTGGGCACACGTACATTGTGAAAGACAAGAGCCTTTTTTGCCTGTTTCTTTTGATGACCTTCTCAGCAGCGCAAAATCTTTCTGAATTAAATTATGTTAATGATAATTTTATTTCTTTTTTTTTAAATTATTATTTGGAAAAATAGATAATCTAATCAGGTTACAAGATCAAATGGCAAGTAACAGAAACTCATCTGCTGAGAAGATTGGTGTTAAAGCGGCACGAAGTACACATATATGCAAGTTCTTACAGCCTTGATTTGGATTTAGAAACCAGGCAAGCATATTAAAACAACACAAAGTTGTTCAGATGAGGATTTCTTGTGTATAGTTCATTCAGAAACATTAACCCATTTCAAGGTTGTGGATGATGCCAGCTAGAGAAATGTTATTATAGTTAAGATACTGGGCTAAAATTGATAAAATGTTTCCACTGCTGTTTAGGAAGTAATGGTTTTCCTCGGAACTCTTAAAAAAAAACCACAGTGATTTTAACTTTAGTCTTTAGTTTTTAACTTAGTTTTTCTTTAACACTTCTCAGTAAAGCCTAGATTTTGGGAAGTGCACTGATAGTGCTGACTGTCTAGTTCCTAAGTTGCTATTTGTCCAACAGCATCCAGGAGGTACCATGAAGAGTCAATAATTCTAATAAGGGGCGGCTAGAATGTTTTTCAAGTGAAGCCTTAGCATAAATTAATGTTCACATTCATTTCATTAATCTGTTCATAACAGTGGGTTTCAAATTGTGTCATTAATGTGTCAGCACATCCTAATGGTCTGGTCGCTCTCTGTCTGTACGGCACTTAATGATACTTTTTTAAAAATACTGAATGCTCCAGAAAATTGATACCAAACTCCTGGGAACCATTGCTGGGTCAATTAATTATTCCAAGAAACCAGTTGATATGGCATGCAGCAGAAAACACTGATTTTTCAAGTGGTGTGTTCATAAGATTGCTTATAATGTGTACATTCTTATAATGCTTTTACTAGAAAAAGATGTAAAAATCATTTTCTGTTTTGTTTATGATATATCTGCTTCTTAAAGCTGTATACTAAACGTGAAAGGAAAAGTTTTCTTGGAAAAACGTTATATTTTCTTTTTCCTCTTGATTTCTTTGTTTCCATTCAACAGTCTATGGTCTGTAAACATAGTGAAAGGCAAACAAATGAAGCCAGTGCATAACAAGCACTGAAACAGCCCTACCTGGAAAAAGAAAATAAATAAACTTTTTAGTTTATTTAGGAGTCCAAACTTTTTTCTGCTTTCCATAAACATATTGTATCAGTGCATTAAGGAAATAACCCTGAGTTTCCAAGGTGAAGAGATACCTAGGATAACAATTACTATATACAATTAAGAAAAAGCTATTGCTGGTCAAAGGGAAAGAAGTAGGTATGTCATAATGAAAAACGTATTCCAAGCATATATGATAAACTATGTGAGGTGAGAAGAAGAGAGTGTTTCATGGAAATTTGTGAGAATTATGAGCACAAAAAGTAGTGGATGCATACACAAAAAACCATAAAATTAAACTGAAGATGGTACAAAGCTGAGCCTAATAAGGAGAACTCATCCTTTTAAAGAAAGTAGAAATTCCCTCACACTCTCTTACTGCCTGATGTACCTAAGACCTTTTTTGTTTTTGATTTTTGCTTTTTTTTTTCAAATTTTCCTTTGAAATATGATTTTGTTTTGGTTTGGTTTGGGTTTTTTTTGTGTTCTATAGTCACTAGTGAGACTGGATAGATGAGCTTGACTTCCTGACAAATCAGTGCTGCTTCTCACAAATCTATTTTGGTGTTTCACTGCTGTTATTTTATGACATCTCTCTCTCCTTAGTATCAGGATGAGTTGGTAGCTATAGCTTTAGCGAGACTTACTGTCAGCTGCCTTCTTGACATATGACTTGCTCCTAGTATTTTATTTTGACTGTAAATGAGAATAAGGTAAATTTTTTCTCAATTTCAACCCTGTAATAGAAAATGGAAGAAATCAAATTTGGTGTTTCTTATATTGGTAGACTTAGATAAATCTGGCATTGATCCCCTGTACTGCAGAAAAATCTGCTATAAAATGAAACAATATAATGCTGATGTTGTTTGTCCAATAGTATTGGTCTCTCTTATCAGTGAAGCATGCACAGTTAGACAACTTAACTTATTCAGTGTCCTCCTTCCCCCCATTACCTTCTGGGATTGGTTTATTTAATTTGAGAGCTCTTGTAGTACAAAACTTCATGCTTCACAACCAGACTTCCAAACATTGTTTGCCTGCTGAGAAAGCCCCTTCCTTGTTATTGATAAGGATGCCTGTTTGAAATTATAACTCAGTGTAAGGGATTCCATTCTTGCCACTACTGGTATCTGCACATGGGCTAATTCCATGCAGAATGAAGTTGGGTTTGTTTTGGTTTGGTTTTTTTTTCCCAGGAGCCTGAAGGGAGTTAGATAAGTTAATCTGGTACTGTGGTTGTACTAATATCTGCTCTGTTGAACTTCAATCTGAGTGAATGTCTACTTTTGTAAACAGCAAAATTGCCTGTAACTTCTCAGGACTCTGGAGCTGAAAATGAACTCCAAATTAGTATTGATGCTTTATTAGGATGCTCAAATTAGGTTTAATTTGAAGTGTCTTAGCATCACAACATACTCTGAAATTTGAAAATGGAATAGATACCAAAAATAAAGATTGAATTGTTAGTGAAAATTGAACTTGTTTTCATTTTTTAAATTAATTGACTCGGTATCCTGATTGTAACTAATTGACTCAGTATTCTAGGCCTGAACTTCACGCCTGAGTATCACCCCTCTTCATATGAACTTAATTAACCAACTTGCTTTAATGAAAGTACTTTAAACAGCCTCATAAAATGACTGATGAATTCAACAAATTCATCACCTTCAATAACGGAAAAACAGTGTGTCTATACTGATACGTTATTTTATCCTGTTGTTGCTGGGAATAGACTTGAACACATGCAACTGGGAAAAAACATGAAAGAGAATTAAGCCCATAGTAAAAACATAATATGTAGTGATGTGTTTGGATCTGTTGCAAAATAGGTCCTGGCTAGTTAATGCATGTGTGTATATAACTGTTCATGTGGCTGCATTTCGAACACTAGCAGATATGTGTGTGCATGCACATAGGTTTAAAGGAAATGGTTAAACTAAAAAAAAATAATCAACACAATCCCTTTATATTTTAGCAGCACTGCACTGGGAGTCAGTTGAGATTCCAGTCATGTGTTCTGTTTGTCCTGAAGTTTTTATTTTATTTTCTGTGTTTCTTGAACAGAGGCAGTTTGTAACAGGAGACTGTTGTCTGCTACAACGGGTCTTCAGATTGGTCAAAACAACCACCAAAAGCAAAGGCTCTATTTGTGCCAAAATTCATGTGTATAATTCTGCATTACAATTATAGAGTAATTGGGTTCAAAGGGGCCTTGGGAGGTTCCCTAGTCTGATTTCTTGCTCAAAGCAGGATCAACACAGCATCAAGACCAGGTCTTAAAAATCTACAGTGATGGAAACTGCACAACCTCTTTGGAGAACTTGTTCCACTGTCTAATTATCCCCACAGTGATTTCCTTGCTCCCCGCCACAAGTCCTTTCCCCCTTATATCAAATTTCCATCTGTTTTTAGTTCATGTTTATTGTGCCTCATCTTCCAGCTCAGTGCAAAGAGATCCTTCCCAAAGGGCAAAAGCTTGGCTTAGCCCCCCGCGGCTGAACTTGACTCAGTTGTCCAACACCTGCTTTGTACTGAGGGTCCAATACTGGGCACCATATTCTAAATATTGTCTCACTAGCACTGAGTAGGGGAGACTAATCCTCCCTTCAGCCTCCTGGCTGTGCTTCTGTTAGCACAGACCAGGATGCTGCTGGCATTCCTTGCGGCCAGGATGCACTGCTGATTCAGGCTGAAATATAAACATACTTCCCTGCTTGTGTCTTGGGAATATAAAGTTTGTCGTGCAAGGTTGAATCTGTTTCTTTGGAATTCACCTGTGTGCAGTATTTCAGATCAAAGCAGGAAGAGTCATGATGTTCTAAATTGGAGCACAATAAATTCTCTGATCAATTTGCTGCCTGATGCATGGGTGTTCTGACTAATCTCTACATTGTTCTAAAAATAAAAAAGCTCTTTTTGGCTATATGAGTGTTAGCATTGACTTTCACAGCTCCTTTACCAAGGACAAAATGATACTGGCTTGCATAAACTGAATCTTTAACTTCCTTTTCATCAGTACCAAAAAATATGTTTCATACTTCTTTCTTCCACAGGTATTAAATACAGTCAAAATATATCTGAGCCTGAGGTTTTTTTTGGTTTTGTTTTCATTAAAGAAAAAAAAAAGGTCACTCAGGCAAGTATCTGACTATTTGTGTTGAATTATATCTTTAGGCATATGATGCATCTGCTTTTGAAGTTATATTCATACTTGGAAATAGTTATTTATTTCAAATTGCTTCAAGCTCATGGAAAGGTCCTCTAAGATTTAATCAAATTCAAGTTCTTTGCTCTAGGAGTCAGACAGAAAAGTAGTTTATTCCTGACATTTTTTTAAATTGCTCTGCTATAGAATATAAAACAATATTCTTCAGTAACTTTGTGTAGAATATGCTAAAAACAAAGTTCTATATAAAGACCTTTTTCATAATAGATATAATCAACAGGAAGGCTCTTTATGCTACTTTTCAGGCTGCTTGTCCCTTTTCAGGTGAGTACTTGTAATACATTTCATCTGTTATCATAAAAGAAACTTGGCCAAAGGTAGAAATAACAGGAAGAAGAGTTTCTTGTGGTTTTTATTTTATCAGCTCCGCCAACATATATATCATGTCAATCGCATTTATCTCTGAAATATCTTGAGCCCAAAACAAGAACTGCAATTATTATGAGGATTTTATAAGAGGTTATCTTTGAAATTAAAAGGACAATTTAATTTAATTCCAGCAAATTGCTAAAGAATAAAACATTATATTCATAGCAACAGTTTAATATGAATTGAAGTTTGCTAATAGATGTTGAGCCAAATATTCTATTCATGAATTTCAGTGATAACTGAAAGAAAAGACACTAAATCTACTTATAAAACTTTTTCATTTTCCATTTTATTTCCCTTCATAAATCTGACATTGATATTGACTTCTTTTGACAGTTGAACTTGTGGTTAGCATGCCTCATTCTTAGTAATTATATTTCATTGTGTCATTCTTATGGTTCTTGTCTTTTTCCCACCAGTAATTATAAATCTTTACGTGGTGGAAAAATTTCTTGCAGAATTGTTATCCTTTATCAGGGAGCTAATTGGTTTGTACATAACTATGTTTTAAGGGATAAATCTTGCCTATCTTGGACTTCTGGAAAAGCCAAAACCCATTCACAGCAGATGCAATTGGTAATTTACCTTGAATCTTTAACTTCTACTTTTTCCTTTTTTTTAATTTCATCTAACTGAGATGATTTTGTTAGAATTGGAGGGAGAAGTAAATACATCTTTTAACCCTACAGTATTTATTCTAATACTTTGCTTTTCATAGAGGCCTAACTTTGAAATCCAGCTTTAATTTTACTCTATTTTGTCTGAAACTTTCAGTGTAGATGACCTTCTCTTGGCTTCAAGAGAAAGAAAGAAAAAAAGGCAGTATTGATTTTTATCTGTATTTTGCTGTCTATGTACTGCCTTTTATTTTGTATAATTTTAGCCCTGCAATCTGCTTGCATTTTTCGGTCTCACTCTGTCAAGGCTTTTAGGCTTCAGGCTTGGTTTCCTCCAGCGTATCTGTCTACCTTCACCTGTTTTAAAGAGGCAAATATAAAAGAAATGTAAGAGAAACTGCAAGAGGAACTTGTGATAAAACATAAAATAAATGATCAAATTTCTCTGTGTAATCATGCTTTTATATAAAGGAACTGTTTGTTGTATAGGATTCTCTTCCCTGCACCTTTGGTTGCTGCTCACATAAAACAATCCTGAAATACTCTGCAACTTCTATAAAGATGCAGCTAGTAATTAGCAGCTCTGATCTGTAATGCGAGGAAACACCAAAGTATGTAGAGCACGGTGGTAATGTTCAAGCTCAAGTGGATGGAGGGGGAAACTAAAGTCAAAATTATGGAACTAGTTTAGGAATATTAATTTTGGAACAAAGTTCAGCTACTTTCTAGGCTTTAAGGCTCTCGAAATTCTTCAAGGGCTTGCATTTTAAAAGGCTTTTTAAGTGCTGAGGTTTGTCGGTTGGTTTTGGTTTTGTTGGGTTTTTTTCCTTCCAACAAGAGTTGGAAATTTTTTTTTTTTGTAAGCTTACATTTTTGTTTATGAGAGATTCTTCCTACTGGCAGCTGTGCTGGATCATGTTTCCTTGCAACTCAATGTGAGTTTTTGACCTAACCAGTTGGGTGCTATTCATAGTCCTTATGGTCTCAAATTAAAAGGAAAAAGAAAATTCAGCACCTGATGACTGCTTCAGGGAGTGTATTTGTAAAGCACATAAGGTGGTTTTATGTGACTCCAAAACACTGCTCACAGTAGCTCCAATACACCTGAATTCTAATTTGGAAAATTTCCCCAAGTCCAGGCATGATGTCTAATGATGGCATTGCATCTAGAAATACCACGTCAGTGTTATACCAGTTGCTCATACTCATATTATTTCTATCATTTAACTAATTTATTTTTTGTTTAACTGGTCTCCTCCGTTGTCTGCAGCTATATACGTTTTCTACTGATAATCTTATGCTGCATATGTTTTTCTGACATGTTCCCTTGTCAGAGTCTGCTTTGTATTTAGCCTTGTGCTGGTTGCTATTTCTAAGGCCCAGTTGTGCTGCAATGTCCCTGACAGCTGACTGAAATGACGGAGAAGACTGCATGCAGCGTTGGTGCCTTTCCCTGTGGGAGTCTGCGGACCATGCCACAACACTCTGACCAGCACTACCTCTATCTTTGCTGGTGTGCTGCTTACTCACGGGTGTGATAACTAGTGAGTTGGCCAGATATTTTCTTTCTCTAGTATTAAACTACCAAAATAACGTATTGGTATGATTACATGGCAAAGTTTTAAAATAAGTTTCATGAAACATGAACTGAAATCCAAACATATCTGGACTGTATGACTCAAGAAACTTTAGTGTTAGATTATTTCATGTGTTTTGGACTTCAGGACACTATGGTATTTTCACTTGCTTTGGCTTTTGAGGTAAGGAAAAATTTTGAAAATCATATGGGAATTAAAAAAATATAATTTGGGATATGATATGGGAAACTTTATATGATCCATAAAATTAAAGAGGAGTTTTTCAGCATATTTACTTGCTTATGTAGGCAATATTGCATGCTGAAGTTTGAAGGTCATGATTCAAGACATGGAATTCTATCATCTGCAAAAAGTCAGGGGAAATAAAGGAGTTCAATGAACAGTGAAGAAGCCAGCTTAAGTTATGTAATTATTGTCAAGCTGCTAATAATTATGCAGAGTCAAAAGCATTGCCTCATGAAGTGTAACAGTGAGAATAAGTAATATTTCATCATCACAATTATAATAGATACAAATATATTGAATTTCCTGTTTATGAAGTAATTGAGTAGCAGTAAACATGGGAAAAAGCTGCTGGAATGAACACAAACAAATAGAAAATAATTATGCTTTCTGTAGACAGAATTAAAATATTCCTGTTCCTGCATAACAATAGGAACTAAGATTAATCTATATGTAGAAAAGAAATTCTGCTAATTTGCATGATCATCGCCATGCCTGGTTTATCCAGCTACAGGTGCTGATAGGTTGCCCTATTCTTGCTTGCCCAAGAACTTTACTAAAAATAATGTCTTTATACTTGTAGTATAATGTGTACATGTACCAAAGACTTTATATGCTTGTTTCAAGATGTGCACTAGGTAAAATGAAATGCCATATGTTTCATTTTGAAAGGAAAAATCACATTCGGTGACATTTCCAGTGTGTGCCTACATGCTTCATGACAACCTTGCAAAATTATTGTGAAATATACAGCTCAAAAACAAAATTTTATCATCAGCCATTTACCATGGTTATAAATACGAAGAAAACAAATTCTGCCACGTCTTACCATTTAAAAAGATTGCTATAGAGTGGGTGGAATTTTTCAGATGCGGTAGTGAGGTGAATGCTGTAAAATAAGTTGTATAAATGTGTTTGCAGGCTTGACAGAAATCAAGCAAGAAGTTACAGCCAGTCTTCAAAATCATGGGATCCGTGTTCATCCAATACACTTTTTTTTTTATAATGTTATGCAGAGCAGGCTGTTGTTTATGTTTTGTTTTGTTTTACTGAATATACAAGCCTTTTCTTGTGAATGGCTTCTGAGGAATAAATGTGGATTTTTATTCAAAACAGCCAGTGAAAACCAGTTTAAAAGCATCACTTTAGTTTGCTCTATTTCCTTATGGTAGGAAGTAGCTTTAGTAAGTCATTTTCTGCTGTATGGAAACCAGAAGGTAAGCTGGTTTGCTTGTTTGGTTGGTTTTTATTTGATAGTTCTCAAGAAGGACCTAATAGGTGATTACAGAATTTTGGAAGATACTGTGATAGAGTAACTATATGCATATCCTAAGTGGGGAAAAAAAGTTCCTTGATGCTGGTATTTGTACCATGAACCTGGCCTATTATTCACAGTCAGACTTGTAATGCATAAAGAACCCTGTAAATTACATCACTTGTGCTCACAGATCCAATATTATAAAGCCTATCCAAAGCCCGTCTTGGCATACATTAGGCAAGATACCTAATATACCTATGGTGTGTTAATATAGCTAGAATATATTAAAGTGAATGTCTGTCACATTTGTGAGCATGTTACTATGGATGACAACTTTCAGCATTCATTTATTACACTTTTTTTTCCCTAATAAGCACTTTTCCATATTTTCATGCTAGCTTCAATAGAAATGATCCAAAAGATAATCTTTCATCAAAAATCTCTGAGTTGGTTATAGAACCTAGCCCATCAGTTCTTTGATTAATGAAAAAATTCTGGTCTCTATCTTGATACATTTAGCATATAAATGTTTTTAAATATGTGCATAAGATATATCTAGCAGTTCAGAGTATTTGGTTACATTGTGGCTGTACTACAGAGCTATATCAACATTTGAACAGGGTGTCACAGCTTGTGTGATTGTAACCAGCTCTGTTGTTCTTGTCCTACTTTGGTGGTAAAAGGACACGAAAGACGTGTTTACACTGACAGCAACACAGAACTGTGGTTGTCACAACACTCATGCACCTTTGCTGGTTGTAGCAGTGGTACTGGCATTTCTATGCTTTTGGAATATTGCTGAATAATTGGAGCCTGAATAACTGATGCAAAAAGGGTTTGTTGCACATCAGCTTTCCTAACTGGATTCTTAAGTGTACACACACATCTATTGAGGTGTGTATTTTAAAATGTGAGGATATATACATATTATGTATTTATTAAACCCACTCTTCATTTCTTGCATTTAAAATACTAGATGTGTATCATTGTGCTAGCTGGCATTGCAGACACCTGACTTTTACAAGATATCTGGGTTTTTTCCTGAATTTACAAGCTGAGGCAGGCAATTTTATAACTATAGACAGTATATCTGTACTGGTACCCGTAGCATTAAATATTTTGCCAGTTGTGATAGATGATTTGCTTAAGGCTAAGGAAGTTCTGAGCAAAAGGGAAAATATCCTCTGCAGGAAAATATATAGACAAGTGAAAGGATTGACTACCTAACAAAGGACTGCTGAATCTAGCTTTGCTTACAAGCACCCTAATCTTTTTCTCAAGCACTTTAGTATGACTGGAGTCCCTCTTCACCAGAGTGTAGTACAGGTTGTAGACATTGGTTCAGCAGGCTCTGTCAATGTTTTCAGTGTCAGATAAACCTAATTTTTCTGAGGGTAAGCCCATATGGCTGAGCAATATAGTAATGCTGATCTCCACACGTAACAGCACAATGCAATGGCTGCCTGTTGTATGCATCCACACAAATGGACAGCAAAAACCTGTCATTTCTTTGGCTATGCCAGATCATGGTCTTGAGTTATGTTAAAGTCATAAGGCAAGTGACCAGTGATTCTTTCGAACAAGGTTCTATCCGTACTCATGTGTATGTGCGCATATATATATACACATATATGCATGAAAACTTTTCCCCTGTGTTTCTCTCAAATCATGATGACCAGCCCTGAGTCCTTTTTGCTTAGGCAAAACAGGTTGAAAATACCTTTTATGGGCACTGTTTCAAATAGGAGAATCGACTTCTGTATATATTTTTTGCTCATTATTTGATACTAGTCATTATTAAAAATCTATGTTATATACTTTGGAATATAATCTGTATTTACAGTTAAAAAAGTATAATTTGGGCAGTCTCTCCATCTGGTTACTAATTTATACATCTGTGGCCTTGCAGGGCATGAAATCTCTGTGTAATAGAGCGTGGGGTTGGCTTTCTGAAGTTTACGAAATTGTACTGATTTATGCAGCTGAGTTACCAGGCTGTGCTGAAGTTCCTGGGAATAAGGGTGAGCAGCCTATGTCTGTAAAAATTATCATGGTTTGAACTGCACTTTTTTCTTCTCACCTTGCTCCTTTTTTTACCCAGTGTGGCTGGTTGTCTGCTGATCCATGGGAAGATGTTGATAACAAAGCACTAGGCTTCCTGTGGGAAGATGTCTTGTCTTGCATTTGCCAGTTATGTGTGATTCCCCTCTCACCTGATGATGGTAACCTAAATGTTCATGTCTAATATAAATTATGTATCTGAGCCTCCTCTTAAGTCACATGTGTTGCAGTAAGGACTATCCCACCAGCCTTTCAGTAGGAAGACTTGTCCATTTGTCTGTGCTGCTCTTTCTCCAGACTAAAGACCTCTGGGGTCAGCTAAGATGGAAAGCTGAGCTGCAATGAGCCAGCTCAAGTCAGCTCTACTGACCTTAATTGGTCATGTAGGAAAGGCCCAGATGCAGCTATGTCAGCTGGCTGGCTTTCTTGTCTCAGATGCAAACACAGTGAACCCCTGATTGTGAATTAACCCATCATGATACTCTTGCTAAACCAGAGGGGGCAATCAGCTAGTTTCTTACTGCCTTTCCTTCTAGTACCTTATGCCAATACAGCAGGACAAATTTCTGCTACCAGGCGCTGCAAGGACATAGAAGTGTCAGTAATTCTTTCAAAGTTGTAGTTTCTTAAGTTTTTACTACTTCTTCTGAAATTGTAATTGCACAATTTTTCCACCTTTACCAGCTTCTGTCAGACCTAAACCTAGAAGCTTCTAGTTTAGGATATTTGGGTTGTTGCACGTTTCATCAGTTCCCCTTAGGTGCTTTGATCTGTTGTTTTGGAGGACATAGCAAGACGAGGGTCTAAGGGGAGACGCCTGAAAAGGGAAAATGTTCTCAAGTGATGCTGCCTCTCACGTAGTATGTGAACAGCTTTTGTTAGTACCAGACATTTCTTCACAGGATATTATTTGTCTCTGTCTCATGGTGTTAGACAAAAAAAAAAGCAAAGAATTAATGATTAGGTGTCATGATACTTCCTGACTTCTGTGTTTCTTGAAGCTTGTGCTGCCTGTCTCAGCCCAAGCCAAAGTGGTGACTCTCCATTATTTTTATTTTGCTTTCTCCTCCTACAACTGGTTATTGACTCTGCTTTGCTATAAGCCAGTTTGTAATTGTATAATGAGTGGTAGGATTTTATGAAATTAATCTAGGCTCTGAAAAAAGAAACAGCAAATTAAAAATACTAAATTTACTTTAAATTTCTGAACATATTATGTACTGGTGCTGAAATCTCCTACGAAGGCAGCCTTACAGTCTAAGAAATCAGTAGTATGCCAAGTAATCACAAACTGGCTAAACAAGACTGATTAAAAAGCTGAATCTACATATAGACACCCCACTCATGAAAATCCCACCCCCAAAATGAAAATGTTGTATGTTGTTTAATCCCATTCAGTACGTATAACTTCTCTGAGCCAAGAAATGTTAGGTGATATCCTTTTGAAAAATCCTTCAGTAATATGTGCTTCAGTGAGTATATCTTCATGACAAAAAAAAAGATTAGATAAAAATTATTTTATCATTTGATTACTGTAATTGGCTTTAAAGGCAGACTAAAGACTGTGTAGAAAAAATGTTGGTGTTTGAAGAGGCTTAAAATTGTATTTTGGAAGATGCAGTTTGGAGATATTTTTCTGATTGTGTGGTAAGCAACTCTTACAATACAGTAATTTATCCTTATAAATAAAACAGATGCAAGTTGGGGAGATCAATGTTAAAATATGGAGTTGTCTTAATGTGGTTGAGTCATCCCTATGTCAATCATAGTACTGTAAAAAGAAGTTAGAGAAATACTTGACAGACTTCTAAGCAGGAAAACCTAAAAATGTTAGCATAGTTTAGCATCAACTTGAGAGTATTCCATGTGTAATTAGTTTATTCTATTATTTCAAAGGTTTATTTTCCTTGTTCCTTTTTCTGCATTTTAATACTGCCTTTAAATTATTTTTTCCAATTAAAAATTATGCTAACTAGATTTATTTTTAAATAGTTTGTGTACTGCTTTTGGTGACTGCATCTTGAAGTTGTTTTCTACTGGTAAATCTGTTCACTCTGTAAGAAAGTTTAAAAAAGAGAATGGGAAATTTCAAAATATATAAACTTTGTGTAATGAACCAGTGCGTCTATATTTTCAGTATACATTTAAATATGCTGATGTAGCTATTCCGAAGATGCACTGTCAGCCAAGGAAATGACCTATAATTCTGTTGTGTTCAAACACAAGGAAACAGTGCTTGGAACACAGTAGATGGACTAAAGCAGTATAAAAACAATTCATATATTTTTTTTGGTTGCTTGGCCAAACCCTGAAGCCAGAGTAGGACCATTATTTCTGATACCATTAAATTTATTAAACTAGTTTTAAGAAACTTCAGGAGTCACTCTTGCTGTTGGGAGAAAAGCATTCAAGGCAGTTTTGTCTGCAGTGTTACCTACCCGGTACCTGTTAATTCCCTGAATCATTCTCTGACTTTAATGATAGCTTTATAACCCTGGAATTAATTTAGTAATTGATTCACATAACCTTAATTACAGTGTGAAGTAATGGAACTCCGACTGTACATGAGCCAGACTATAATCAGTGATGCATGCACTCTGGAAGAAAAATCCTGTCAGAAGTGAATGATCTTTGTGGGCTGTGGATATTTAAAAGTATAAGTTGACAAAAAAAATCCAAATAAATAATCACTATCTTCATTTCTTTAATTAATGGAAATCCAGTTTAAGAGAATTCTGTTGTGTGTGTATATACAAGGAAAATCAGCATAATTTTAATGATTTATTGGCTTTCTCATAGAGTCACAATGTCTGTGTCTGTCAGTTATCTGTGAAAGCTTTTTAATCTATTGGCCAGTTCATCTTAAATTTGTCAGGCAGTAGAAGCATGCAGGCAGTGAAGGAGTTTCTGTAAGTTCTGTGAAATTCTGTGGTAGGAGAGGAGTCTGTGCCTCTGTCCATGCTGAGGGAAGGCTGGCAGAGTGCAGCACTGGAGGAGGGGCAGCCAGGTAGCCTGGCCCCTGGGAGTGTGTCAAGGCAGGCACACGGTACCTGCTGGGGCTTTGACGTGGGTGTGACTTCTATTTTAGCTGTCTAGCCAAAAATGGAAACAAGGAGTGGGAGGAAGGCAAATGAAAGGTTTCAGATGGCACAGAGGTAAAGGAGGAAAATAAGAACATTGTGGGAAAGACAGTGAGGGGAAGTGAGGCACTGCTTGTAGTTAAAGAAGCTACAGCTACATGGACAGAGGACCCTGCTTACTGAAATGTCCACAAATTTTTATGAAGACTTAAAGACTCATTTATTGTTGATCTACTGCTCTACTTGTTGATATAGAGAAATCAGGAAGCTCTATCACTAATTGTGTACAGAGATTGTATGCCAAATCTTGACCTGCATCCATCACATATCCGCCTTATCTAATGCAAATTCAGACAAAAAAAAAGTAGTTCTGGGAATACATATGCATGGTGGTTTAGAAAACTTAGGGCCTTGGTTTGTGTGGGAAAGGAAGGAAGAAAGAGGAAAGGAAAACAGCTGCTCAACTTCTGTGACTGGCACAGAGCTTCTAGTTGATAGGTTGCTAAACCAGTTAAATAAGCTGTTAACGCCTCCATGATGTACATATTTAAGGAAGAGCGAGTAGCTTTTTTCCTGCTCCCCTGTGGAGGGGTGCTGAAAGCAGGGATGGACCTCGCGGCCTCCTCCCAAAGTGGGCTGCCAGGCCCCTCCTCCCGGCGCAGCGCCATGGGGTTGGGCTGCCAGGAAAGCCACCCCGGAGCCACGAGCAGCCGCACAGCTGGACAAAACCCCCCAGCCGAGCTAGGACTGCACGGCCGAGATTCATCTGAGGCAGCTGCCATGGCTTTCGCAGAGCCGGCAGGGCCTCCCTGCAGCTGGCATGGCTTGCACCAAACCAAGAAAAGACCCACGCAGCTGGGAATAAGAGACAGGGCGAGTCTTTCCTGATGCAGAGCCCAGACAAGATCAACTTCTCAACTGAAAGCTTACAGATACCAACTTTCTTCTAAGTCAGAGAGAAAGGAAAGTGATATCATTTGAGGAGGCTAACATGGCAGTGCCACTGTCAGTGGAAGAAGGGAAAGAGAGGAGGCGCTCCCAGTGCCGCAGCTGAAATTCTCCTTGCAAGCTGTGGTGAGGACTGTAAGAGAGCAAATTGTTTTTCCCTATAATTTGTGAAATGAGGTACATGGAGGGGATGCAGAAATCCATGTGCAGCCTGTGGAAGAAAATGCTCACACCAGAGCCCACAGACATTGTGAGAGGCTTTTAGAGATTGAAGAAGAGAACCTTCGCTTTCAGGTTGGAATAGTTCATCCTTAAAAGATGAAACTCCATGACTATTATGACCCATGATGGCAGTGTGGAGAGACTGCAAGATTTGTGGGAGGGATTTTTTCACTGCAGCAGATTCGGGCGGACTGCTGTTTGTGAAAGTTTGAAACCATGTTAAAGAAGTTTGAAGAGAACTATCTCCCGTGGGATGGATCCCACGGTATAGCAGAAGAAACTCTTTCCCTTAAACATGAAGAAAGAGTCTTAAGAAATGAAGCACTGACCAAACCCCTGACATGGTGGGGTTTTAAGGCCCGTTAGAGGGTCAGCTGGTCAGAGGCGACCACCGCAGCAAAGTCATAAAAGTGTCCTCACAAGCGGTTGCGCTCCGGGGCGCCTGGCGCAGACGGCGGAGCGCTAACGGGCAGCGCGGAATGGGCGCAGAAGGCAAAGAGGTGAGAGAGGCTCTTTCGTATGGAGTTCCAAGGTTTATTGCCTCAAAGGAGTCTAGTGACGAAAGAACCCAAAACAGCGGCTAGCTATTGCTTATATATGGCGTGGGTGGATTAAAAACGACCAATGGGGGAAGGGGTATTAGGAAGGAGCAAAACGGGATTGGACAACAGCAACCACTGGGGACAGGGGTACAAATGGACCAATGGGGTTACAGACTTCAGGGAGCTTTCTAGAACTCGGGGTTTAACTGACAAGGGGGAGGGTACAAAGTTGTAAGGGACAGCTTAGGGGGAGGGGAATGCAGTCAGCTCAGGGGCGGAGGCCTCAGGAGTGACATCATACCATTTGATGGCATTTAATGGCTCTGTCACTATAGGGCACACCACAACAAACCCCCATGTTTGTTTCCCTTGTGCGGGTAGGTAGAAAGATGGAGGTACTGGAAGAGAAAGGTGTTCTGGAAGTTTGCTTTGGTTTCTCATTTTTCTTCTTACTTTTAATTCTATTAGTAATAAATTCTCTTTATACTGTAAGTTTGGACCTGTTTTGCCTTGAAGTTCTTCCGTTTTCCTCAATAATCCTATCTCACCTCATAAAAATGAAGTTCCAGTTTTCCCTTCTCTGCTTACTTATAGCAGAGGCAAGTAAATGAATAGTTTTTTTCGTGGTTCCTGGTGCCTAACCAGTGTCTAACCGCCACAGTATGTAGAGATTAGATCCTTATGGGGAAGAAGTTTGTAGAAAATGGATAAGTGCTGACAGTATTGCACACACAGATGTTGTGTTACCTGTTGTAGCTCTAGGAGATAAATGGGTAAGGAATGTAGATCTGCCCTGCTTCCAACATTTTCAGCTATTCATTTGAATGTCCTACAGGGTAGAAAACTATCTGTCTTTGTCCTTTCAACAGACCTAGGAAGTATTTGTGAAATGTGAATGGGTGCTGGAGGCAGTCTAAAAAAATGTCCATATATATGTCTTAAAGCACTTGGACCACTTGGGAGAATTAAAAGCAGTATAAAAATATGTTAATCTGAATCCCACTAAAAATCAGTATTATTAAATGCTGCTTAATAGAACTCCTTAAAGAATTTTTTGAACCTGTTTTCTCCCAATAAAATTAATGTCCAGAGAAAAGGAATTGCAAAGAAAAAAGTTGCTTTCTGCTGATTGCATAGTACATACAAAATCTGAATACTACTTATATATTCAAGGATAATTTATATGTTCAAGGAATACATTAGATACTATATTTTGAAAGACTGGCAGCAGTCACCTTGACAGAAGAGGTTACAGTGACAGTGCTACTTTGTTGCCACTAGCAACATCTGTGTTAAATGTGCTTTAATTAAGTTGGAGTTTTGAAGTTTATTGCTGTCACAGTACTTGGTGACATTTTGTGAAAACGAGGTGGGAATATAAACACAGCTCATCAGCCAGGTCTCTGCCTATTGCTGTCTTCGCCAGCTTGACACTCCATGTCTACTGTCATGAGGAGAAAGGTGGCATCCTGCTGGAAGATATCTAGTGGGGAGGGGTAGAAAATTCTGGGGTCATTTAATGCTATATGCAGACACATAAGTCATGTTCACTTAAACACCTTCATGAATTAACTCCAGTGTGTAACTCATGAACTTCTTTAAAGATAGAATCCAGTGAATTCATATGGCTTCATCTTTTTCTACTACATATACAAAGTTATATATTGTTTAAATTGTCCTTTTACTACAGAGTTCAGCTTGGCTCACTGTTTGAGACTCTCCTAGTTACTAGAAGTTCGACTAGAAAAACTAACAAGGATTACCTATCAAATAGGTGTTCCATTTTACCCGAACTCCACACTACTAATCATTTCTGAAACAGAGACAAAACATTTCATTACTGCTAAACATAAGACATTTTAGTTTAGGTTTATTTGGTTTGTGTGGCTGGATTTTGGTAGCTGGGGGTGAGGGGAAGGAGGCACAATGATAAGGGAAGCTGCTAGAAGCTGCTAGAAGCTTCCCCCATGTCCAACAGAGACAATGCCAGCTGGCTCCAAGATGGACATTCTGCTGGCCAAGGCTGGGCCAATCAGAGAAGGTAGTAGCCCCTCTTTGATAACATATTCAAGAAGTTAAAAAAAAAAAAAAGGTTATAATACCGATGTAATTGTGTCCAGAGAGGAGTGAGAAGAGCAACTCTGCAGACACCAAGGTCAGTGCAGAAGGAGAGGCAGGAGATGCTGTAAGCACTAGAGCTGAAATTCTCCTGCAGCCTGTGGTACAGATCATGGTGAAGCAGCTGTGCTCTTGCAGCCCATGGAGATCCATGGGGATGCAGAGATCCATCCGCAGCCCTTGGAGGAGACCCCTGCTGGAGCAGGTGGATGCCTGAGAGGAGGCTGTGACCATGTGGGAGGCCTGTGCTGAAGCAGGGTCCTGGCAGGGACCTGCAGACCCATGGAGAGAGGAGCCCACACTGGAACAGGTTTCCTGGTAGGACTTTATGACCCTTTGAGGGATCCACACTGGAGCAGGGTGTGCCTGATGGACTGCACCCTGTGATAAGAGACCCATGCTGTAATAGTTTGTGGAGAACTGTTGTCTGTGGAAAGGACTCGAGCTGGAGAAGTTCATGCAGGAATGCCTACCATGGGAGGAAACCCAAGTTAAAGCAAGGGAAGGACTCCTCTGCCAGAGCAGTGGCAGAAAAAACCTGTGATGAACTGACCATATCTCCCATTCCCCGTCTCCTGCAACACTGGGTGAGAAGGTAGAGCCCCTGAAGGAAGTAGAAGTGGGATGAGGGTGTTTTTAAGATTTGTTTTAATTCTCATTATCCAGTTCTGATTTTGACTGGTTATAAATTCAGTTAATATCCCCAAGTCAAGTCTATTTTGCCCATGACAGTAATCGATGAGTGATCTCTCCCTGTCCTCATCAGCCTTTCGTTATAATTGTTTTCATCTATCTAGTTGCAGAGGTGAGTGACAGAGAACCTTTTGTGGTTGCTTGGCATCCAGGCAGGATCAAACAACCCCACTTAGGCTATTTTATGATGTCTGTTTCTGGGAAAAAAAACACATTGGTAAACTAAAGCTGTAGTTCTCTGTGGTTTTTTGGTGGTGCTGCGTTCTTTTTTTGCTGTTGTGGTGAGGTTTTTTGTTTTGTTTTGGTGTTTTAGTGGAGGTTTGTGAGAGTTAATCTTTCAGCTTTCATCAGTTTAGTATACAAGTGTCAGCAATGCTGAATGATTGTATGTACTTAATGAAATACAAGATTGAAACTTTGAGCTCTTCCAGTTCCATAATTTGGGCATTATATGTATATGTAAAAGTTGTAGTACCTGTGCATTTGATTTTCATTTGATATATTAGCTTATTTAGGGTTTTAGGTGCATGAGACAAGAGTACAATTAATAGGGTTCCTTCATGCAAAGCTGCAAAATAATAGTAAAAAATTAGTGGAAATTCTAAGTACGTATTGGAGAAATACACTTAATTACATTGTGTAAAGACCTTTCAATTTGCTACGTAATCTGTGTAATAGAGTAACCTGCCACTTTTTTCTACATAGTATAGTGCTCTTTGCTAAACAGGAAGACAAAGGTTGAGGTTACAGAACATTACTCTAATTGTTATTATTTATGTGGTTGTTGGCAGTGAGACTTGTAGCATAAGGATGAGGTTGATTCAAACCTTCACAGGTGTGTCTGTGGTTTTGTTTGTTTTTTTTTATGATAGAAGTTGGATGAATATGGTTGGATATGTGAGATGAAGCATATTGATGAATAGTGCTGTAAGTCCATATGCTTTGGAAATGTTGAAAAATACTAGATATATCTTTGCTAACTCTTCTCTTATTTTACCACAGATCTTTTCATTTACAACTTGTATTCAGTGAGGTAGATTTAAATCTGATTTTTGTTCACCCAGTATATAACCAGTAAATTTTCTATGTCACCACTACAAAACTATATGCATGTACAGACAGAAATCATTCATGTACCAGTATTGTTCAATGATGCAATTCTTTAATGCCTATTGCCATTATTCTCTAATAAATGCATTTTCTGCACTTGAAATGGAGGGCTAATTTTGTTGTTGTTGCTGTTGGTTCAGTGTAAAAATAGCAGTTGTTAAAAAGCAGTCCAAATTTAAAATTAAAAATTACACGTTGCATCTTTTCCTGTTCTTGGTGGAGGAGGAGGAACTTGATTTCTCTACTGATGTTTTTGTTGCTATATTACTTAAGAAAAAGAGCAGAAATATAAAAGCCTGTGTATAGATTTTGAAGACATAATTGTGATGATCAAAAACCTTATGGGGAAACAATTCTAAATGAACTTGAATTTCAAGTCTGCAGAAAACAAAAAAGCCCTGAAAACTCAGTGCCACTTTGAACAAAGCAATTCACTACCAGACTGTTGAAACATCAGCTTTATTTTAAGAGAAATCATGGACACAACCCACAATTGGGAAGTGCTATTTGAGATAAATAGATACATTTTGTTTTAAAACTGCTAAAATTATAGTAGATACTAGTGTGAGTCATTAGTTTAATGGCTGAAATGCCTGCAACAAGCCGCTGAAAGGCAATGCGAATTCCCTTTGCCATGTGTATTGTCAGTTGGAGCTGTGGCAGGATAAAACTCATTTCTTGCAGGTACCAAGCTGGAGACCTTGCGAAGGTGTTCCCAGGAGTGTTGTGTGTTGGCCAGATCAGTAACTCCGTCTTTCAATTTACCACACTTCTGAGCAGCTGTTACTCACAAGTGAAAAGCGTTCACAGGGCTCCCTGCATCCATTTTTTTTGCTGCAGGCCACAGGTGGCAGGCTTCTGCATGAGGTGTGCCTGCTCAGCAGTTGTGTTACTGTGATATATGATAATGGGTTATCAATGAAATGGAAGTAAACCAGGTCGATAATCTATAAAAGGCAAACTTATTGCAATCACTGCAAGAACTGGATAATCAGTTTAAAGAAAACAACTCAAGTACTTGCTTTATGAAGAGCCTCAATAACTGCTCACTGTGGAATTTTTATTGTCTGTTTGACAAATAATATTGAACAGAGCAAGTTATGCATCTATAAAACACCTACATGCAAAAGGTATTTAAGTGAAGCTAAACAGTGTAGATTGTAACATGAATATAAATTGGCAGGAGAGGATAAATACCACATATAGCTCAGAATTGTGTTTCACTTTTTATGCATGTTAAGAGAAGGACCAGTGGACTTTGGAATTGATGGCAGTTCTCAAAACCAGAGGGGAGGGCCTGCCATCCCTGCTAAATGCCAGGCTGCCACTTTTTCTGTTCCTGTTATCCCTAATACACCAGCATACACACCCCCTCACACACACACTGTGAACGTGGCTGGCCACAAGAACATCACCTCCAGTTGTTCAGGTGCCCCAGACCCATAAACAGCCCTCACATAAACCAGAACTGTACACGCTCAATCTTGTTCTTACCCACTGGCTAAACATGTTCAAACTCGCACACAAAAGACCCTCTGGTAGCTCCCCTTTGACCTACACTCAAACTCACATCCAGCTGCAGATTTACAGTGTCTCCTGTCTTCATGTCCTTGCTGCCTACTTAGGTTTGAAATTTGAAAGCATCTTGCTTGCTAGAACACACATGGAACAGACAACACACTCCTGAAGGAAGTGAGTTTGGAGTGGTGTTTAAAAAGAAGATAGGATGAACTGCCATGTTCAGGCACCAGACTTGCACCTGCCTGCATTCAACCAGCTGCTTTCATCCCTGCTTCTGTCCTCCTTGCTGTGCATGTCACTTCTGAATCATTTTAATTCCTCTGGTTTTCGTTCTGTCTCCTCACAGATAAACAACCTCCCCCAGTTTACTTTTACCCTTTAAGTCCACTGTTACTACAGACATTCTCCATTTTGGTATGTCTGGTGTTACCAAAGGTAATCTCAGACTTGTTGTAGTCTTAAGATGTTTGCCAAAGTTCTGCTGGCTTTACAAGACTCCCAAAAATGTCTCCGTTCTCCCCATTCAGTTATCCATGCAATCTGTCTGCTTCTCCCATACCCACCCTGTTGAACCATTCAGTGAAATGCAGCCCTTCCTCACAGAACCAGGTGTAATTCTTATTAATTTCTTGCCAAGGCCTGTGTTGTGTCCAGCAGATTCTCACATGATCTTCAGGACTTTCTCTCACCCTCCTCAGTAAGCTTAACCTTCAGGGCCCAGTTACCTGCTGGCATGCCTCAGAGAACATTTGTTCTCTTTTGTTCCTGATCCTGAATGTAACGTGGTTTTCAGTCCAGCTTGCTGCAGTAGCCTGTGCTTAGACTCAGAGATAGTCAATCTAACACTGAAAGAAGCTATTTTTTTTTCAATTTTCTTTCATACTGAGTGATTTTAATATTAATCATCTTCGTACAAAACAAATATCTCACTCTTCTGCTTATCCTGCATATGAATACATGTGAACTGGAAGTCTGATTTGCTGCATGGTGGAGTAGAAGATCCACTTTTCTAGAAATAAGGAATCACGAAAACATCTGATTGGCAGTTTTTCTGAATGTATGAGAGGCTGATCCCTTCTCTTGTTTGCAAGCAGGCATGAATTTAAACTTCCTCTGCAAGTCATTATCCTTGTTGTCAACACTCATGAATTTCTCAGAAATAACTGAAAATTGATTAGTGTTAGAGGTGACCAGCAATGCTGATAAATGTTCCGGATATTTCTGTAATTTTAGCTTTGCATGGGAAAAAAAAAGTCTGACTTCACTTGACTACTTGATTTTGATAAATTCAAATAAAGTTATTATAAAATAGGTACCTGTTAGGCCTTCAGGAAGCTTATAAAGGAAACAAAGGAAACAAAGTAAACAAAGGAAAAATAGAGAATCTAGAAAGTTGTGACTCATCATTCCTACCCTTTCTTCATTCAACATCAGATGGAACTGAAAATTTCTGAAGAAATACTTGAGAGGGGCCTCTGCAGATTTTACATCAGTCAGTAACTGGCAGATAATGTGACACTATTAAGAAAGACTCGAGCTCCCTTAACTTTGTCACACAATAATGCCACCAATGTAATCCAGGGATAATAGCTCTTTATATGCTATAACCCAGGCCATTCTTCAGGAGGACCTTGCCTTTCTGGAATATGATGATTGGCACTGTCATACAGGTAGAAAACATGGAAAAAATAAATAAGAGTATCTCATTCTTTCACGTAGCCCCCAGCTAATTCTCTCAAGTAATGATTGTCTCTTGTGACTTGTGCAGCGTCTATTTGATTTGATGTTTTTAAGTAAATATGATCTTCCCCCAATATTACTGGTACTGTTTTATGTTTTACTATTTTTCTTGGTTTTATATTTTAATCAATCTGTGATGCAATTTACCACTAAATGGGAAGGAATTATGTTATAGTTGAGGAATACGAATGGCTGAACCATATACTACTAGTTTAGTACCGTGTTTACCACACTGTAATTGGTAGAAAATCAATAAATTACTGAGTTCACAAGGCAAGCAGTAAACCATGATATGTGACTCCTTGCATGGTGTGAGATTGTTCAGGCAGTGGCTTCTCATTTAACAATGCAAAACTTATTATAAAGTTAAATATTGGAGCTATGAACCCAGAAACAGTAATGCAGCATTTAACAGTGGGATTCTCATTAGACCTGAAGATAATAATTTCTCTGGCTCAATATTAACTGTCCTCAGCAATGATAGACTAGCCAGGATACCCCCTAAGAGGAAAGACAATTTCAGTCTTCCACATTCATGGTATTTATCACTTAAAAAAAAAAAAAAAAGAAATTTAGTAATATTGATAATTCACAATAATGGAAAGGAAAATTAAATGCTAAATTCTGCCAGTGTGAAGATTGTTCTTATTTATTAGTTCTCAGTGCCTGATTTTAAGAGCTATGGATTATAGCAACAAAACATGAAGAAAGCTGCTTACTAAGGGCCCGAGTAGGTAGAAGTGTAAAAAGAGTAAACATCAAAATCTAAGAGTTGAAGGATTCTTTCACAATTCTTCTACTTTGATCCTTGAAAATGCATTAGTGGAATTGATGTTAAGTGCTCACAGCCCTTTCCCTTTTGTGCAGAACAGTGAAAGTGCTGTGTGAGTGCCTCACCTTGCGTTCAAAATACTATGTGCAAAAGAGGATGCACCACAGATCTGCACTGGCTTAATTGCAGTCGTAATAAAATCTACATGTGAAACCCAGCTATCATTAGTCTATTTGCAATAATAATATTTATAGTCCAAAATAATGCAGGACAGCCTTATTAATATTGCCTTTAAAACGATTACACAGGAACTTGGTGGCACCTACCCCTGTTTGTCAGTGTTATGTCCCTTGTTCCCATGTCTCTTTGGGCTTCCTGTAGCAGAGGCACTGCAGCACATTGTCAGGAACTGGGAATTGTTTGATGCTTGTGGTGAGAGCCACTTATTCTGTAGTCTGAGGGTCTGTGAAGGGTTATTTTATAATGGAGGGATCATATTCGAATCTCCTGAGAGGTTTTTGAATGATCCTTTTCAAAAACTTCTGGGTCTAAGCATCCATGAGAATGGAAGAAAATTGAAAGGAGTTTGGAGGTACTGTGAGATGATAATGCCAGTGACACTCACCAGTTATGTGTATGTTTTCCAGTCTTAAAAGCTTGTGCTTTTATTAAGCACTTGTTTCTGTCCTACTTGCTGACAGAGAGTATGCTGTTTGAAGCTAATTATTTGGAGTTGGCCTTACAAAACCAAGCTTTCTTCTTTAACGTAAAGGTTAGCTCTTATTTATGACTTACAAACTTCATATAATTTACTAGAAGAGAGAAAGAAATTCTCAAATCATTGCATAACATCTTAATTAGGAGTTTGAAAAGATTTTCCCTAATTATGGAATTTCTATTATGGACTTTTCACTTGAACCAGCTCTTTCTGAGTCTCAGTTTTAGTGAGACTACACGCTGGAGTTATAAGAAATTTGAAAAAGTGATCTAAAGAAAGATACAGCTTTCTCTGCACCCCCTTCCCACACCCCC
>VXAZ01006779.1:569314-650553 GCA_013399875.1 Gymnorhina tibicen
CCCCCCCCGCCATGTTTATTGTTCAGAGTAAAATTCTTCTCTTTAGACCTGTGGGTGGTAGTCTTCTGAAAATTGGAAAGTAGGACATGGAGAGGTGTTTTATACTTTTGTTCTTAAAAGAAACTTCTTTGGGTCATGGGTAGTGCAAAGGTCATCACACCTGATGATTTTAATTGTAAGGTTTGCTGTAGATGTAGCTGTTTTTCTGAAACCCAGGCTTCTGATATAAAGGAACAAATGAATCTTGGGTTTCATTAAAAAAAGAGCATTCTTCTGATGTCTGTAGTTGAGCAGTAAAGTTTGAAAATACGTTCTCTGTTGCAGAATTATAAAGACAATCTGAGAAGAAAGTCTTTACTCTTCCCCTTTCTCAAAAACACGGTCTCTTAGTAATCAGGCTGCATTAAATTCCTAGTTTGGAATTTCCTTACTGTGGTATCTCTAGAAACTTAAACTATTGCTGTCCTTTTTATAGACTTAGTGAGTGAAACAGCTTGGAAATTATTAACTTTCTGCATTGTATATTGAGATGGTTTGTTGGTTGGTTGGTTGGTTGGTTGGTTGGTTGGTTGGTTGGTTTTTCTGGTTTTGTTTCTGTTTTTTTATTTTAGGACTGCAACTGTATTAAAATGCTGGAAACAAACCTGCCTTCCAAAATATCCCTAAGTGTTTTCTCTTTTTTAGCATTGACTTCTACTGTTATATATGTTTATTTTTATAAGTAATTCTATGTCAGCTTTAAATGTCTGTTTTAGTACTGAGGAAGATCAGGTGAATTTACCTTGCAATTCCTGAATTGGTATCATTATCCATGGAGTTGGATTGGGCCGTGGTGTTGTAGGATACAATTCAAAGTCCACATTTCTGTGGGCATGACTTTTATCAAAAGTTAATTGCTACTCTACATATTTTTGACAAGGTCCGAATCTGAGAGAATCTTGAAGTATATCTGCTGGCATCTTTCCTTTAAAATAAATGTACTGAAAATACTGAAAAGCTTCCAGCTGAGGTTTAATGAAACATCAACCAGAGCAAGGTGTACTTTTTGGAAAGAAATTAAAATTCAGCTTTTAACATCTGGAAATGACAGGAACTGGAATCAGTGTCTCCCTGCTTATTCTGCTCTTGTAGAGCAGTTTGGGGTTTTTTTCCATGGCCTTGCTCTCCAAGTGGTTTCCAGTTCTTCACACATACACCTCTAGATCCAAAGTTATTCTAACTTTGTCTGCCTCCTCTGAAAACTTGGCAGTATGTATGCTCCCTATATCTCCTCAGGAGTTTCTCAGCATGCACCGTCTGCAAGTTCCTTCTGTGCTTTGTTGCTGTTTCTTCCCATCATATCTTTCACTCCAGGAAGCTTTCTCCAACCGAGCATCCTCATTTGCTCTCCAGGCCATCTCTCCACCCATCCATCGCATCCCTCCAAACATAGCACACAAGTACAGCAATTCTTGTTAAAAAAAATGGAGTGTGCGTTAGAAGATGAACAAGAAAAAAAAAAAAGATACTGTCTTTCAGAACATGTAAAATGGACAGCAGAGAATCAAGTCCAAAGACTTGATCATTGTCACTCCCAGAAGTTAAAGGTAACATTGTTAAAATGTAATGTGATTTGGCATAGCTTTCCCTCTCTGGCAAATCTGTGTAGGAAGTGTGGAGGTGGAGGTACATGACATGCTAATACGCTTTTGGATGAGATGAAGAAAACATCAGACTATACTGTTACAGGAGAAATTGTTCAGTTTAACATTTTTATAAATGTTTGTAAGACATACCACCTTTGATCTTTTTTTTCTTCTGAAACTAAGATGGTAAATGCTTTGGCTTCCTAGAGCACTGTACATACTTTGTTCAGCAAAACTAGCTTTACTGATGTAAGTACATCCTCCATTTATATATAAGTATGTTAAGAACACTTGGAAATAGGTTATGCCTGCTTGCAGGCATTAGCAAGTGTCTGACAGTTGTCTGAAAATACATGTACAAACTTGTGATGTTTTGTGGCCTGTCGTTATCGTCTCACTGCAGAGTATCTGTGTCATAACTCATGGAAACCATGCTACATGGAATACAAATACTCAAGGAAGAGCAATCTTTTAGCAGCATTTTCATTTTAAAAATGTGTATGTCCTATGAAAGTAATGCTGTGATTTTTGGCCATGATGAGAGTTCAGTCCTTTCCCTCAGAAGAGACCATGGTAACTGGAAAGATTTTCTAGTCTTTCTTTTTTGTTTCTGATTTCCCATATATTCCACCTGCCTGTTGAAAAGGGGAAAGCATATTTACAAGTTGTTAGGATCTCAACCCGAGATGCAGGTAGATAACGTGTATCCAACCCAAGAGGCATGTAGATAACATGTATATATATGACCACAAGTACATGTGGTTCACAAGACGACACCTGCTGTTCCATTAGTAAGGTTTTAGGCCTTTGCTAATTAGCTTGGGTGGGAGGCAGTGTTGGAAAGGAAGTGAGGATAGACTGTGAGCATATAAAAGCCCCCTTTGTCAGGGGTCTCTCCTCGGAGGCACCAGCTCGGGCTGTTTCTGTGTTACTGCACCATAAATAAGTGGATTCATGGAAAGAGATAGCTCAGATTCTGCTAAGGATAAGATAGCTCAGATTCTGCTAAGGGAAACCTAAGGTCAAACCAGTCAGGAAACCTGGTCTGACTGTGTGAGAGTGGGGTGTGTAGGGAGTCGAATGATCACCTGTTGCTCACTGGACCCACCAGCTGCAAAGGGTTTTTGCCCCAGCAGTGCAAGTCTCTGGTGGCAGCAATGTGACTGCCAGAGTGCCTTCTGAGTGGTCACACCGAGAAGCTTCCTTGCCAGTGGTCATGTGCCATGAATGCTACTATCCATATGGGCACTCGGACTTTGCTACTGCCTTGGCAGTATAAGCAAAGTAAAAATGAGATGTTTGTCAAAACAGACTGACCCAGCCATCTGTGACAAAGACACAGGATACCACACTCAAACTGGTGACTCTGGTGATTAGCACTGAAGCCAAGCTTTCTTGCTAAGAGGTGTCCTATTGCCATGCTCACATCCTAAGCGCTTCTTAAAATTAACATGTCTCATAAGGTCAGACATCCCAAGATAGGAACAAGTATACCTTGCTTGTTGATCTTAGTTAAGTTGCCACAAGAAAGCAAAGTGCCCAAATTGAGACGCAATTAGTTTCTGTTATTATAAAAGGGGGGAGGGGTTTGCTTTTTTTATGTTCTCAAGAGGTTAAGTACAGAAACCTTCAGATGCAGTTTTTTGATGCTTGGCTCAGCTGCAAATCCAGAAGACTCACCAAAAACTCTTGTGAAATGTGATTGTATTAAATAAGCTTTAAGGTTCTGCTACTGCATATAGTTTGTAATGTTTAGAGATATTTGCAAAAATGCATGCAGAGAAGGTATAAACTGGCAAATCCATTCAGGCATGTGATCTCATGAGAAAAATGAGTGTGTAATTGAAGATTTAATTTGTGCCAAATTTTATTGTGTATTTTTTTTTTATGTTTCTACTTTCTAGATGGCTAGCTGACTGTAATAAATTGAGTACATAGGTGCAGACATAAGTGAAGGCCTGAATGTTATGCTATATAGAGCTGATTAAGACCTTCCACCATGTCAGAATGTGAACTTGCCTAAGTTTCAAAGACTTGAAACTATATTCCCTCGCTAGGTAAAGTACTTATCTTGCAAGTAATTGTTTTTTATCCGTGCACGTATGAACAGTAACTGGAAAATTAACTGTGTCTTAGTACTGTGGAAATTCCACCCTACAGGATGATCCTAATCAAGTTACATAAAGAATTGCTCATAAATATTATTGGGAGGGGAACTGAACCGGCACAGTAATATGGCTCTAAAGGAGTTCCAGCAATTGGATTCATGTCAGCTTTGTTACATTGTGAACAGCAAGATGTTGCAGAATAGAAAATTAAAACCTTTGTGTTCCTAAATTCTGAGACGAGTTAATGTCTTCTATTCTGTCCAATTTTCCGATCTTTATTTACAGTGTAAAATCCACTTCAGGAAAGTAAAGATATTCCAAGACTTTTAAACCCTAATATTTTACACTGCTCTAACAGGAAGGTGTACAGAAGCATGAAATACAAGCCACACTCTGTGATCCTCTGACTGTTGATGTGTGGTATGTACATATTACAGCTGTCCACCGTCAGGGAACTCCAGCCAGGAATCACTGATAGAAAGTCAGTAATTTTTAAATTTTAAACAATTCATTCTTTGTCATCACAGCTTTTAATTTACTGAATATTAATAACGTAATGTTCAGTTTAGATGAATGCTAAAGTGTTGTAGAATCATGGCCCCATGTTTTGGCAACAGACAAGTTTGCACAATGTGCTTCAGCTTTTAACAAGGAATTAATCATATGAAAATGTCATTTAAATGTACAAAAAGACTCTCAAAAAAATTTCATTTGTTTTCTGAAAGCTGTGCAGTACCTTGCTGTTTTCAGCCTTTAAAAAAAGTCTGAGAGGGTTTGGTTGTTTTGTAGTGGGGGATTTTTTTGTTTTGTTTGCTTGTTTGGGTTTTTTGGTTGGTTGGTTGGTTTTTGGTTTTTAAATTAGAGAGAGGGATATAGATTCAATCTTACAGAGATAGTCTACTTTTGGTCAGGACATGGACAAAAGTTCCCACAATGGTAGTATAAATTTATAATGATGTACTCAACTATAGTAATCTTTCAGATACTTCTATTTCTGTGACATTAGGAGAGCACCTTAAGATTGGACTATGGCAGAAGAACATGTATGTGCAGTGTGATACTTCTGCCAATTGGTTTGACGTGAAAGTCAGAGTTAGGAATTATTTTGGAATAATGAGCTATGTTATTGTTACACACAGCATAAGTATGGAATGCTCAGCATTCTTTCATAGGATTTTTTTTTTAATTTCCATGTTTTTCTGTAGATAAATTTCTGCCTCTCTGTTTTCAGTCTTGCTTAACTGTGATATCCAAGACAGGAAAAGGCAGACACTGTAGTGAGTTGTTGGGTGCCAAAGACAACTCAAGCTGGATTGTGGCTGCATGTGCCCAGTTTTCCTGTGAAGCTCATCCTCCATTGGCCCAGGTCATTCCTGCTGTAGTAGTTCCTCTAACATACAACCCAAATCAAGGGTTCTTTTTCCCTAAAATTAAATCTCCTTGAGATGCACACTTGATTTCTTGACCAAGTGCACCAAGGTCCTCTGCAGTCTCATGGATGGTTTTGCCAAGGGAGGAGCAACCCCGTTGTTTCACAACCCAGTCAGTGCCATATGGGGACTATGGTGACCTGTCTCCTTTCGAGGTGCACAGGGGCTTTGTTTGGGCAGGGCCAGGTCAGTTGGCCTGTAGTGCTAACAAAGTGCCTTCTGCTAAACTTGCTGAGGATACAGTTAATTCAAGATTTCCAAAAAGAGATAAAACTGTTAGCTTGTTCATGATTTTGTGCCTTTTGAGTATGTTAAATATTTTTTAATTGTTCTGAGGAAACATCCAGGCATGCCTTTAATTAGAGGGCATTTCTCCAGAGAGGAAACTGAACAATAAACTCTCATTCATGTATTTTGACCAGAAAAAAGAGACACTCGGCATCTTAAATTTTAGTATTTGCTCTGAAGACATGGGGGATTCTTTACATACACCAAATACAAGTTGGATTCTTCAGCTTACTAATTTCAGCAAAAATCTATGGAAGAATCTGACCCAGGTGGAATGGAGAAGTTGTTCAAGGCAACTTGATGTATTTTCTTTGAAGTTTTGAAGCAGAAGAAAAGCAACACTTGTGGATGTAGCAATTTCTGGGCACTTGTACACTCAGCTGTATTTTTAGGTATCAGTTTAATTTATCAGGGAGTATGTAGAGACAGATTTCTGCCAGCAAACTGAAAGTGCTGTTGACTAATTTTTGTCCTTGTTCAACAATATCCATTAGGTGGCACAAGTACACAAGGAATTTGTACAGTTCTTTTCTTATCGGAGTTCTTTTATGTTTGATTGATTTCAAGGATACTAATTAAAATGCTATTATTTAGCTTTTCATTTTCTCTATGATGTTATGCAACTTGCCACTACAATTTTCAGGTAATAGTTCGTATTTTGTATGATAGCAAGAAGTTAATTATTTTGGAACACATAATGAACTGCTGTCCTTAATCATAGAGAAAGCTCTAAAAGCTTCATCCATATGTAAGTCACATGTGAGGCTGATTTGAGACTTGGGAAATGATGAGAAGGTTTTCACTTATGCTTTTTTTGTTGTTTCATGTTTTGTACCAAAATGTCTACATGGTGAATACATGCTTTTCTTCATTGTCTTCCTTACCAGTTTCCCTCACAAAACTGAAGTAGTTAGTTTTCCATGAAAATATGCAAGGAAGTACATAGGAAGGAATATGGGTTATAATTCTACTTTCCATGTAACTGATAACAGATGGAACATATTAATTATTAGGAACAGAGAAAAACCTGTAGTGTCTTATTGCAAATATACAGTCTAGGCATATTTTCTATCTATTGATTTAATATTTATCAGTTATTTGTATAATTATCTGCTTTTTCTCAGATTACCAAAATAAGGAAAAAACTTCAATTATTCTTTTACTATTATGCAGTTGGTAAAGCTTTGAGAAAGAACAGTGCACTTTTAGATCAGCATGTCTCTGTGACGTAAGCACACCATATTTACACTGCATTAATGCTATTCAGGTCTACTTACTTCAGAAGCTTCTTTGTCTCATAATATATTATTAGATGCCATTCTTCATGCAAAGAGACATTCAGATATGGTAGCTGTATTTTGTCATTTTTCATGAGGAAAGAGAGCCAATCTAGTTCTAAGGAAGTCAGACATTATGAGAGAAAATAGATCTAAGATCACTGAAGAGCTGTCCTTTGAATTCTTCTGTGAGAAGACTTTATCACGTGAATAAACTCTATGGACTTCTGTTGTAATTGGAAAACTTCAGAGACAAGGCTGTACGTGGAGTTTGTGCTGCCCCCCTGAGTAGCAAAGGCACAAGGACTCTACTCAGTTTAGTCACAGCAGCAGGCTTGTAAAAACATGTTGCTAAAACAGAACCCAATCTCAAGTATCGTGTTGCTTGGCTTGTAAAAATGTGAAGACAGCTATCATACTGTTTTTAATTTACTCCCTTGGCCTGTAACTATGATAGTTCATGTAACATTGTGTCAGTAGTGCTTCCTTTCAGAATACCAATTCAAGACACCACTGTGGGGACAGTGGCTGCAGCTGCTGTGTTTTCCTTTCTTTTCTTTTCTTTACTGGCATCTGAACATCAAATGATGGGTTCCTTGGAGAGCATACCTGAAACCATATCTATATTTTAGCTTACATTATTAGATGAAAGCTCCTCCTTTAATAGTTAGTGTCCGAATATGGTAAGTTTTACAAATTATTACAATGGTGTATTTTTTGGTTTTATTGTTTAGTTCTTTTGAGGAGGGGAGGGTTTGTTTGTTTTTGTAATCAATATAGCTCTTGGAGTAAGAAGAAACTACCTCCAGGTGATCTAAGAATCACGTTAAAAGATTCTAAACTTCAGCTTTGGTTTCTTGTTAATTTTGCTGTTAGATAAGAAAACAGTCACACTGTTGACTACAATAGGTTTTCTACATCATTTGTATTTGCCTTAAACTCCTAAAAATATCTTCATTAAAATAAGAAAATACAGTCAGGTGATCTGTGCATTAGCAGATTTAAACCTCAGCTTCACAAAAGTGAAACCAAATGATAGCATCTAGTAACTTTAATTTCTTTCATGACACCTGCTAGAATGATGAAATTAGTTCATAACTTGTCTATACAAATAATGCCAAAAATAAAGTACCTTTATATCCAGAAATGTATTGTGGTGGGGTTTGTTTTTGTTTGGGGTTTGTGGTACTGTATATTTCAAATAGGAAAAAAAAGTAGAATCTGAGAAGTAACATAAATCAATGTTTTGGTTTAATTCTAGGATGCTGAGTTATTTAATGTATCTTGTGTATGGAAAAACTTGTGAATATGGAAAGAGTTCTTACTTTATTAAACACTTTAATTGAAAAATACCTTTAAAATGATGAATTTGTACTTGAAGTGTTTTCTACACTCAAGTGTTAAAACCTCAACTAGAGAAAATTTCAGTAAACTAAAACTTGTTAATTGATAACTTTGTAAAAAAATGTGTGTAAAGTTGCTAGGTTATTATTTAAATATATTTCAAAGTCATTTTTCATGCATGTCTTGTGATGAATCCCAAAATTGCTTGGTGCTTGCCAAGTGAATGTGAAGAAAAAACATGTGATGTGAATTGTTAGCCATCCTGATCAGTCCTTCAGGAAATAGGTAGTTGCTTGGTTTTTTTACAGGCTCCAGGAAAGATTTTCTACCAGTTGCTAACAAATGTTTCAGATAAATCTTTTCCTGACACGAGGATTAATTACTGCTAAATTATGTCTTATGAAAAAACAGTAGTACTAAGCGTTAAATTGACTATTTTCTCCATCATGCAACATAATGTCCCACCTGGCAGTGCAGCTGCACAAAGCTTTGGCAGTTTTATAAAAAATCTTATCTTCAGCCCCCAACCTTTGTTGTTTTGTTTGGGGTTTTGTTTTTTTAATGCTAGGATTAGAAGCATTTCAAATCTTCATTTTCAGCCCTTCTGTTTGTGTGTGTTTCTGTAACTCCTTGCTCTCCTGGATAGTCACTGTCAGAAAGACTCAGTGTACTCCTAGGGAACTGGGGACTTTTGGGGGGGCTTTTTCATGTCATCTTACACATAGGGGCCAAATACAATTTGAATAGTAAAATGTAAATATTAAGAAACGCCAACCAAGTTTTACAGATGGTATCATTTGACCTTAACCTAACATGTATCTTAACTGTATGTTGTATGTAAATAGATATTTTTGAAGTTGAAATGTTTAGTAGTCTGTAGGACAATCTGATTTACCAGCTCCATTTGTATCTGAGGAAATGCCTATCAAATAGAATATTTTTTTTAATAAGTAGTTCTGTTTTTAACCAAATTTTCTCAACTAACTTTTCAAAGAAATAATGAATAAAATAAGTGACTTCTCCCAGTAATTGTCGTGTCAGTATGCTCAATATGGTGTCTTTGTCACTTTACAGACAAACTAAATCAGGCCAGTATTATCAACCACCTTTTTCTGGTGACCAACACTAGGAATTACCCCAGCAACTGTCTAATAACTGAGAACCCTCCTGTGATGCCTGAATGCTGATGAGAGGAATATGGTGGAAGCATCATCCTCTCTCACAAGATGTGACCCTCACTGGCCGCTCAGTTACATCAGTTTCATTCAACACAATGGCAGAAGCTTCAACCAGTGCCAGGTTTTTCCTAGTGTCCTCTTTGTGAACTAAAAATAGGAGAAGAAATTGATTAAAATAATCAGAGTTAGATGGAATAGATTTATCGTAGCCAAATAAAACCTTTGGTAATATGAAATAGTCAGATTTCATAGATGAAGCACTGGCTATCATTTTCTTATTGAATGTGAGCTTAGTAAATATGCCAAGAAAAACTCATTGCATAGTGTGGCAATGCCACTTCCTAAAATTCTTTCAATAAAAAAGATCAAAAGGATTTTTAAAAATTTTATATAAATCCAGGGGACTTCTAGAGGTTTTATGGGTTTTAGAGGAGGTTTTTGTTCCATCAAGTGATGATAAAATAATGATAGGTTTGTTTGATCAAAGCTGATTTCATAGGGCAGGTATCAAAATGATACAGTGACTTTCCATCCCTTCCCATCACTCATAACAGGAAATTAAGATATAATAATAATACACTGACACAAAATGACCATGGTTAGCTTGAAATCCAGCCCACTAATTTTGTTCTTTCTGACTGCAAAGTGGATGATATACGTAAATTTGGCTACTCAGGATGAAACCCTCATCATCCTGGTAGATTTATAGTCAGGATAGACCCCGAATCCTGAGAAAGTTTGTAGTGAAATGCACATAAATAAAATGGGCAAGTGTTGCTTTTTCTTTTAGCAGGTGAAGGAGAAGGGTGTGTGTGTATGTTCTGTAGTTAGATTACCACAAAGATTGCATAATCATGCACTAAAAACAAGATTAAAAGACCGGTCACTTAGCTGAAGGAAATAGAACTTGTGTTCGCCCTGCCATAAAAGTTACTAGTGAAGAAGCACAAGCTAATATCTTTGAAATAACCTGAATGCATGAAGGAGGAACTTGCAGGTCAAGTGCTGGAGGATTCTCAGTCACCAAGGATGGATCCCTACAGGTTATGTATTTTGTAGCATTAAGCTGTGTAGGGTTCACACATGTTCAATTATACATCCCTTTGATGTGAAAGTTAGGGTTACACCTAGCTCCTAACTGGGAGTAACAGTTAGAAATTTAAATGGTGTTCCCAGATAATCAGTAATTGCCTACCCACTGATGGCCAAAATGCATCCATTCTTGGCTCATGTGTTCTCCATCATTAGTGAATTATGGAGTTGCCAGTCCTGGGTGTCAAAGGTGCATCGTTTTTGCGTCCAATCTGTCTGAGAGGTTTGATTTGACAGAACAGAGTATATCATGGCACAGAGAAGAGAAAGAAATCAGAAATAGGGCTATTTTCCAGTTCTTTGTCTTGTTTCAGATCCATACTCTTGAAGCTAAAAGCATTAGAGGACCATCACGTGCTCCCCGTATCATGGGTGCTGTGAGCATTGCTAATGGGTGCATTGCTTAGAACTGAGAAGAAACTTGGGTCAGTAGCTATATTTTAATAGAACTGCAAAGACATGCCCAGTGTTTCATTAAGCACTTCAGTTTGACTTCCTAGCCTCAGACAATGCTATTACTGGCACTGATGCTTGCTCCAGTGAACTAGGAAAACAGAGAGAAGAGCACGGTTTGTGGTGTTTGTTTGTTCTACTGTTCCAGCTGGATTAAGCTAAATTATTCTCATCTCAGTGACTTGCTGCACACATAAAGGACTGTGGTTCTTACTCTGTTGCGAAACAAGAACATTGCCTCTGCTCCAAAGTCTCTTTTATTTTTTTCTCCCTTATGCATAATGTGTTCCTGCAATGTTTGGTAGTTAAGTGAATCATAAACTTTCATGCTCTGCAGTGGGTATATTCATATGTAAAATTACTACTATGCTTGTCATGAAATTGTAATAGGACACAGCACTTATCACAGCTGTGGACTTTTTCCCAGCCATCTCCAGGTGTGCCCTTGAATTGACAATAACAAGGTGATCTGCTAGTGTTTTAACTTTACTGTATTTTATAGTGTCATTGTCTGGGAAAATAGTTTCATAAGAAAGAGTTAATATAAATTCCTGTTTCTAGCTTTTTTCCAAGATTTACATGTTTTTACATGTTAGGAGTTTCATGTGAAAACATATAAAGCATTGGTGCATAAAAGATATATAAAGCTTCATTAACTTTATGGATTAAAAAGTTAAATTTCAAGAAAGTAGTAAGATCTTTTATAGTTCAGGTTAATAAAAATATTCTATAAAATTAAAAGCAAAGCTTTTATATAGTTGAGCATAGTTTCTGGCTGCTTTGTCGTTTCTGCGTCAGTGTAAGTCATAACACCCTGTAATTAGAGCACTTGAATTCCACTCTCTTTGCAAGAAAGGAATAAACAACAAATATAACTTTTCTTCCTTATGGAAAATTCACATACATCTGGGGGTTTCTTAATTTTACACCCTGACTGCCCCCTCCCCCTGGTCCCCCCATCTTGGAATTCCATCATCTTTGTTTAATATTTCTCAAAATAGTCATCAAGGGTGAAACTCATCTTACGCAGATCATCAGCAGAAAGCCCTTTATTGCCACTGCATTTTTCATGCAGTTGGAGAAGGAACATAGACAAAAGGAGTCTTGGGTTATATTAGGACTACCTATTCTCTTTCTGCTGCATCTGTGTAGTTGTGGCTGTTGGCATCACTGTTAAATGGACTTCTGCTGCCACTTTTTCAGATCCTCCAGAGGACATTTGTGCTACTCAATGTCTTCCAAATGCCACTATCTTGCTGGAATAATTTCATAGGACTTTATCTTCACAGGTGTTTTTTTAGCAACATTATGTTTTATAAACTCCAGAACAGAAGAAAGTAATTTGAAAGAAATAAGTGGATTTTGAGGTGTTCTCTGTTAGTTGATATCTATTAGTCTGCTTAGGCATTGGATGTTTTTGTAGGTTGTTAGGGTTTTTCTTTTTACAGAGAACTAATACTTCAGGTGATGCAGTGAACCTGATTTTTAACTATACAAATTACATGTTTATTATCATCAAGTCACATTTGCCCAATTCCCATAATTTGTAAAAATTTCTTAGGAAAATTAATAACAAAAGACTTTTTCATTTATAGTATAGACATCTTGAGGACACACACACACACACACACACACACTAGCAATATACTGTTTTCTGATGGGAGAAGGGAAGAATCTGTTTTCTCTCATTTTTTCTTAAAAGTGGACATATTTATCTCTAATCTGCCAAGAATTAAGTATGGAAACATTGTTTGTTAGTAAACTACAATCCTGCCTATAGTTGCTATTCCTGCCCTTGAGGTTAAGAGAGTTTGCATTTTTGAGACCAGATTTGGGTGTTGAGTCTGCAAAGTTTTGGTTCCTGCCTTACTTACATCCACCAACTTTTGGATGAATCTTGGCCTAACCACAGAACTTTAAAAAGCCTCTTCAAAATGAGATCTCATCATACCTGCACATGGTACTGTGTGTAAAAAAAATGTGCATTGCATAGGTATCTTGGGCTTAGCATTTATTTGTAGACTACAGCATTTTTGCTTTACCTTAAATTACTACTATACTTACCTGTAAAACAGCTAAATGTGCCTAAATCTCATAAAAACTGAATCTCGTAGAATACATTGTGAATCACTGATATTCAATGAAGTGAATTTTGCCTGGGAATGTGGGATTTTAAGCTATGAGAGTTAGTGATGTATTTTTTCTTTTAAACAATGAAATTTCAAGACTATGGAGAAGCCAATTTAGTTGTCAAAATGTAAAATCTTTTGAGATTTTACCCTTTATTTTATTTATACTTTCCTATTTTTAGCAGGATATTTTGTCTTTAAAACTTGAAAATTAGAGTTGCAATATATTTAGGTCTGCAGCTGTTTGCCCTTTTCTCTAGAAATAACTTCAGAAATAAATTTACCAAAATATTTTACTCTGTTTGAAATTCTACTTGCAAAAAGCAGCCGTAAAATTTTAAGCTGGAATGTCTATTGTGGAAAGCCCTATAAAAAATAAATGAGGCCTAGAACCCCCAGGAACAGTCATGACCAGTGAAGCTGTGCATGTAATGGGGGAATAAAACACTATTAACACTGTCATTATGTTTAATAGAAGTGCTTAGATCAGTTCTCACCACAGAGATGAAAGAAAAAGAAATAACCCAGTTATAAGACATAACTGATAACCAAATGCTTTGAACAGTGATTTCATTATATTTTTTTTTAATTTTGAAATTGAAAAGCGTAATTGAAAATTGTAGTTGAAAGCTGTTGTGCAGCTAACTTAGTTTTCAGCACTGGAGTCTAATCCAAGACCTATAGATGGACAGACAACATACATTTTTGAACATTTAGAAAGGTTCAAGTGCAGTGCTGGTGAAAACCCCTGGGTTCTGATAATATCAGAGAAAGACAGTGGCTTCCAAGAAATAAAAATAAAAGGCAGTGCACTGAAAAAAACTTACTATGTTTGACAGTGGTTTTCAGAAGAAAGCAAGCAATTTTGGTTTCCTCAAGCTATAAAGTCATAATAAAAATGATCTCAGATCCTGAGAGGTTTGCAAAACACAGTATAAAGTTGCCCTTGTACAGGTGGGCTTAACTTCTCTTCAGAGAGCTTGTTTCTGTACATGATTAGACACAGTATCATGGTTCCAGATGCCTTGCTGAAACTGAGGCAGACTGTTTGCTCATTCAGAGTTCTACTGAATAGTTCTGAGGAGGGTACAAAATTGCACTGTCATCCTGTTTTCAAAATGGTATTTGCTACTGTTAATGTAAAAATAAATTTTGGGGTGGGTATTATTTAAATGTGCTAGATAATGGCCACGTTATGAATTCAACTTGGATCTGTTATGCTAGACTAATAAGATTAGAAAAAGCATGGTAATGTCCCATATCAAATGAGAACATATGGCTTCAGTACATTACATTTCTTTTAATGTTGTTCAATTTTTACATTGCCCATGTGCTTAATGGAAGTACTCTTAGAGTGATAGTAGAGGCAATGTTCCTTTTTTCCCTTAATTCACACTTTTAATATTTTTATCAAATAAATCAATTAGAGTTACTTGAAAAAAGAAAAAAATAGCAATGGAAAACACACTAAATTTAAAGGAAAACATGTAAAAAAGATCTGTTATGTAGTAGAAAGAAATTATATTTGTGCACTTATGAGTCTGTGTTAAGTAGGTTCTTACAGAGGGAGTGGAGAGAAACTAAGGGAATACCCATTTGTTTTTCCACTTAGACAAATTATATTTCTACAGCCATTAACCAAGTAGACATATGGCATGATTTCACAGAAGAATTTATGTATCCCAAATTATTAATCAATTCCCTGTTTTTCCTGAAACATGCATTCAGCACAAGTGTTGTGTTAGCTATTCCAAAAAAAAAAGATGTAAAAATATTTTGAAGATCCACGATGATTTATTCTTAAAAAGTAAACTAGATATATTTAGACGTAACTTTAAAATTCTTGGTTTTTTTAGTAGAACTTTAAAAATAACTTCTCATTTCTCATGAGGCATGTGTATGATGTGAAAAGGCATGAGGAAGACCAAAAACTATCTGGAAAACCATTATACTTTTGATCTGGAGATAGCAATAAACCGGCTAGTGCCACAAGTAGTCTGGCGTGATCTTAGATAATCCTGTCATGCTTATCCTTCTACTAAATTATATCTTTATGGGGGAAGGAGATTAAAGCAGATAGACTGGAGTCCAGAAGATGATTTTCAGATGGCCAGGTATAGATTCTTTCCATGTATTTCAAGAATTCTGTGAAAATTCCGATTGCCTAATGATAAGATCACATACTTTTAGATGTCATATCATGCTCTGAGTGTTTGAAACCACATGAATTCCTGTCTGAAAATTCAGACAAAATATAGATGTTTAAGAGACCATGAAATCATATTTAGTGTAGTGACAGAGTTCTTTGTCTTAATTCCTAGATAAATCTTGAACAGTCAATATTTAATTTTTGAGTAATATTTATAGTAGTAATTTTATTATGGTTTTCTTGACTCATTTCTGTTAAGAAGGAGCTGTAGGATGGGAGTAAATGCCAGAGCCAAAGGCTTATTTGATTAAACTATGGCAACAGCATTAATCTTCAAAAGGAAATCAAGGTAATAGAAGGGTCTGGATGGACCAGGAGATTGATAATTGGTTATAAAGCTTTTGACCTTTGAGCTGGTAGCTCAGATTCAAGCTAAGTCAGTAGTGACTGAAAATCATTATTCTCTGATAGCAGTGCAATTGCTGTGTGAAATGGGTGATTGGTTTCATTCCAGTTTCTAGTGAACTAGTACTCACATTGCAAAAATAGCTACTCCCATTGTCAGGGGTTTAAGGAAGAAAAGGATGAGAAAACTTCTTTACTTGCTTATCTTAGGAAGTATTTTGGAGGGTGAGGGATAGGAGAAGCTGCAGTCCATTGGCACGTTGAAAGCATCAACAACTACCATCAGGCTCTTGTTAAGGAATTAAAGCCTCCGGTTTTGTCCATGTGACATTTCTCATTGACCTCAGTAAAAGTGAAGGTTTTGTATGTGATGCAACACTGTATGCCTTTATAAAGATATTTCTCATTCTCATGGATTGTTTTCACAATTTTTAGTAGGAAAGAATGTGTGGCAATGGAGGTTTGCTTTGGGTTTGGTTTTTTTTTTCACTTGTAATTCACAGAAAAAATTGTTATTCAAGTAGTTTATATGAATCTATTTGACCTTGGAGTTATGTTTGACCTGGTTTGAGTCAATGGATGACTCATACCTGAACTGAGTTGCTAAAGATTTATAACTGCTTATCTGTGTTGGATTGTGTTCTTCCTCCTTAATTGGATGACCTGATGTTAATAATTAATGCCACCTGAAACCAGCATCATTTAATTCTGTAAGAAATCATTTAGGTTGTTGGCAATCTCAAAAACCACAGAGTCATATTAAAATGTTGGAGCATTATGGACTTGGTAGTGCTGAGTTAATGGCTAGACTTGATAATCTTAAAGGCCTTTTCCAACCTAAACAATTCCATGATTTGTCCTCCTCTTACTCTTCTGAGTAAAAGTTATATTTATCTTCTTCACTATCCATTACTTTTTATTCTTTTTAACTGTGAAGAATGTGGCAATGTTGCTCACTCAGGCACACTTTTGACTTCCTTTTGATTTGCCTGTCTCTTCAGTCTGTTTTCTGAGTCCCCAGCAAAGCAGGAGGATGTGCTATTGCTTCAGCATGCTTATATTGCCATGTCTTTTAAATGATTTATGCTTAATTTAATTGTCTTTATTCTTGCTTATTTCTCGATTGCCTTTTCTTTCAAATGCCTTTAAATTTACAGTTTGACTGTCTGCTATGTATTGTCACTGTAAGGTATTAAGTTCCTTTTCATTCAAATACAGCCACCCTGCCCCACCTGAAACTCCCCTCAAGCCCCCAGAATTTCAAGTGTACTTCTGTCTCATTTTTCTGTAGCTAGTCCAACTAGTAGACTTGACCAGCAGAGATGTTTGGGTAGTGTTCAGTTCTACAGTAAAAAAGAAACACGGGAGAGAATAAAAATAACATTAGACCATTTAAAACTCAATTAATGCTCATGTTGTTGTTATAAAAATAATATTAAAAGACACTGATTCAGAGGTTGCTGCATTCTTCTTTCCATGGAGAGAAAGTTGGTTTAGAAACCCACTGGACTTGTGTAGGGTCTTTTGGAATCCTTTTAGATATGTCTTTGTAAAATACAAAATGCTAAAAGGGTGAAGAAAAATGATAATTTTATAGCAAATGCTGTTGATTGTTTTAGTGTAATGAGTGGGTCTGGCTTAGACTGCCAGCAATGTCAGGAAACAGACTCCATCTACTGCAGGCAGAAGAAACAGGGAAAGTGCAGGGGTGGATGCAAAGTCTCACCCTGAAGTGCTGCAGTTCATGAAAGCTTTATTACTGAATTCTGTCACAGGAATCTGAGAGTTCAGCAAAGGAGTTAATGCTGCTTGTTTTAATATTGACTTGTCAATAAGTAAACATGAAAGTCTTATTAGCTGTACATTGTTGCATAATTGTGTTGGAAGCGTATTTATCAAATAAGCCCAGAAGGAAATGTTGTTCTTTACAAAATTGACTATTATGGTTTTGAAGACTGTGTTTAACTGCCAGATTTCTGTAAACACACTAGTGCAGTAAAATGAAAAACTAAGAGTATTGAAAAGTACAGGGAGCTGTGGGGCCTTTCAGTCTATGATTAAGTTCTTTCTAAATGACCTTTTGTGTGGGAGTTTCTTGCCTCAAAACCTTTTGTTTCTGAAGAATAAATGTTGATGTAAAGGGAATGTGAAAAAAATCCCTAAAACATAGGCCCAGATGCCAGCTTCACAAAGGATGAATCATCACTTTCATTAGCAGTTGTGATCCACCTCTCCCCAGTGGGGGCAAGGGAACCAGACAGAAAAACACAACGAAATTCAGTTCACCTGCAAAACCAAAAGAGAGTAAGGAACCATAATTTCATGCAGCACAGTTTAGGTGAATTCCAGTTAAATGTTACACTGTGAAAAATATCTGTAAATGAAAGTGAATGATATTTCACCAAGTATGCACATTCTGTATCACTTGGTACTTTCTGCAGTTTCACAGATGATAACAATTATGACAGCTTTAGCTTTGTTTTGCAAATGTGTTCAAAATGTTCTGCGAACGTGAATATATTCCAAGGTACTCAATGGCACCGTAGTTCCCATTCAATCTCCTCAGGTTAGATGATTAATGCAAACCGTATATTACAGTTTTCATGCGGCACTTTTCCTCCAGCTAAGTAAACTGGATTATTTGGAGAAAAGATTTTTCAAATTTAATCAATGCAACTGAGAAAAAAATCGATAAGGTTTACAGAACCACTCCAGTCTTTATTTGCAGTAAGAGTCATTGGGATCTCTTTCTCATTGCCAATGTTTTTGGTAAGAGGTGCCAAGCAATAAATAACTAGGGCTGTATGCTGCATTTTAAGAATATTTTTAAGGAAATGGATACTTGCAGTGCTAACATCAAAAATTTTTTTAGATTTTTATATTTTTAAAAATTTTTTTTTTTAGATTTTTTTTTTGGCTTCTTTGAGCTTCTTTATTTATCTCTACATCAGCAGACTCTAGAGTCCTGTAATGTGTGTAGTTCTGGATGCATGTTTCAGCTGCTCTTTTGAACTGATACCAAGTGTTATTGATCCATTAAGTTAATATTGTTGCTATCAGATCCAATAATGTGAAGAACTACCACTGAAAAAGAGCAAGTTGTTTTGTTTCCACCTTCTGTTTTCTGTCAGGGGCTTCTGCAACAAAATAAGCTTGTACAGTGCTGGGATTCTTCTCCTTCTGGACTGCTTCTTTTTGTTTGTGAGTTTCTTTTTTGGCAGGTATATTAAATTTTTAGTGTAAGGACCACAAGTAATTTCTTCAAAAGAAAAGAGAATGTGCTTGGTTTGGTAAGCTTGAAATACATCATGTGATTCAAATCCTGCTTGCCTTAGCAAGAAAGTCATAAAGAATTCTCTTGTTAAGAGGGTAGGTTTAGTTCTGGTGCTGCCTTCCTCACAAATATGGTGAATTTAAATGGTGAAATAGATCACCACATCCATGTGGACTGAGTATTTGAATTGTACCAGCTGTTGCAACTGGAGTCAATTGCTCCTACAACAAATTCATTCTCAGTGAATAGAATGTCTTGGGCATAAAAAATTTGTGGTTGAATGGTACTAATAATTTCAAAATCTAATTCAACTAATTATTGAATAAATACTCCTTCCACTGAACTTAAAGGAAATTCTATTATTCCCTCCCCCTCCCCCCACATCCTCAAAAAGATATTAAAATTCTGAAGGTACCAAAAGTGATTCTGTAATAGTTCAGTGGAGGGGAGTGAAAGTACTGTAAAACAAGTTATATATTTATAAATACGGATTTTATGTTGTAGTATACTATTAGCTTTTCTTTTAATGTTTCCTTGAAGTATGGAGACTTGGGTTATTAATGTCTTATAAATGGCTTATTCTCCTCTGCAGGCGTAATTCACCTGCAGCTCCCAAGTCTGTACCTTTCTAAAAGCCTTAATTTAATATAGTTTGATGGTTTGGCTCAGAGTGGGTGTTATGCCTCTCTTTAGTAGCTTCTTATCTTGGTTAAGAACACCGCCTGGGGTGTGAAAGAAGACAAATAGTCTCCAGCTCAGCTGTTTGTCTTCCCTTGAGTTTTCTCTTGTGTTATAGTTTTGTATCTGGATGCCATCTCTCTCTTCGTATCACTTCAGTCTTAGGTTTTGAATCCCATGCTTTTTAATTTCCTTTTTCTCTTCCCTCCTATTCATTTAGCTTTCTGTCAATCTGCATTAAAAAATTCCCTTATGCAAACAACTAGACAATAAATAAAAGCAGCAAAGAACCTTCCAAGTTTCCATCCTACCGGAGTAATACAAAAGATTTTCCAGTATTTTTTGTTTGCTTCCCCCCACCCCCATCATCTAAACATCAGACTGAGGTTCAAATAACAATGTGTCTTAAAGCTGTAATAGGAACCAGATCAGGATGACTAGTTATAGAAGTTACTTCTGTGAGTTACAGAATTGCACTTAGGAGAAAAATTACCATCCTGCCATATATGATACTGATTTATACCATTATGGTAGTGACAAAATTGGCTGTAAAAACATTCTGGAAAGAACAAATCATTATATGTGATGTCCCTAGCTCGTATTGTTGCTCCTCCATCCTTTTCAAAAAATTCTTTGTATGTTTATTTTCATGCTGTGATGAATGATAGCTGACACAAAGGAAACCCAACCAAGGCAATGAATACAAATCAGAGCTGTAATATGATGCTCTGCAGTAATGCCTACTGGCAGTAAAATCCCCCAAGTTTTAGAGAGCTGTAAGGAATGTGAGCAGTTTATTTCTGAATGTTTGCGCAGTAGGGTCCATCAGCTTCAATGGGTATCTGTATCCTGCTCCTCACCTTGCGATATTCACTCGAGGCACAGAAAAAGTGCTGTGTGGTGATCTGCTAATATTTTTTAAGCTAGATTGAGTTTTCTAATAACACAAATCTTTGTGCTATGGCGGTTATTCTTTCCATTTTTGTGAGAAACAATTGCTGACAATGACAATTTAACTTTTGTATGTTTTTTACAGACTGTAGTGACCCAATCAGTTGAGGACTGTGGCGAATAAGCCCAGCTAAGGGCTGAACTTCATTTATATAAGGTCGTGGAAGATGTGGCATCATATTCACAGGTAGACTTTTAAAAAGATGTCTCTGTCATCTTAAAGAAATCTGTAATAATCGTGATGAACTTACTGTGTTAAACCTGCTGGATTCAGTTCTCACTTTTTAGTAGGTGGAATTTTTTTGCCTGTTTGTTTATTGTTATTTATATATTAAACAGAATTTAGTTTTAGGCCCACTTAACTGAGCTCAAGAAATTCAGGATTCTAATTATCTTTGCTGCATATCTCAACAAAAACACTTGATGCAATCTAGAGATGTCACTGCTACAGACCAATTCACTATTTACAAAGAGCTGTGCTGTATGTTACATTTCTCAGACTATTTCAATTAAGATGTAGATTGGAGAAAATAAAAATACCTTTACAGTCTATTCTGTACCTCTTAAAGGACAGAAACTAATTTTCTCTCTGAGCTTTATTTTTATGATGCTTTTTTTCTTGTAATTGCATGGGGTTATTTTTGTCAAATGGTATTTGTCTGCTTTCAAGGGCATCCTTTGGAAGAACCCCTTTCACAGGGGTAAAAACCAATGTTACAGGCTTCCTCATGCTTATTAATAGACTATTGTCTACTTCAGTTATTCTGTATGGAGGGTACTGTAAACTGGTTTTACTATATTCTGGACAACAATTTAATGCTGGGGATGACCAAAAAAAATCAATTAGATACGGAGGTATGAATTTTATAACTTTAATTATAATGTATTTTGATGTAAAAGCCTAAATGAGTTTAAAGCACAGTCTCCAAAAGATGGCAAAGATGGGTGAATTTTTATATTTTATTTTCAGTAATTTGGTCTATGAAGCATGGTTAAAAGTGTCTGGATCCTAGTTTTTTTGCTTGAGTCTATCTTTGTTGTCTTTGGGACAAGGAGCACAAGGCAATTTTCAGTTATGCATCTTCTCTTACAAAACTCTGGGCTTCTGACGAGTCAAAAGAAATCAGGAAATTGAGATTATATCTCGGTGGCTCTGACAAATAAATGAGAAGAACTTCTCTGATGTCAATGCGATCAGCACTTACTATCTTGACTAGGCTTGATGGAATTGTGCCAAAAGAGCTTGGGATGTGATTATCATTTCTGCTTAGTAAAATGGTTTGGATGATATATTTCCATGCACTCTGTTTTTAAAACATAATTTTTTTGACACTGGATTGTAATTTAAATTGCATTTTGTTTCAGGACACTCAGGTAGGCAGTACGAGAACAAAATGAGAAGGATAGTAGAGAACAAGTAATCTGGAATTATTTTATTAAATTTTATTTGAAATTTGATGACATCAGCACTGAGTAGACTATCTTCTAAAAATGCCTATGTCTGGACAAAGATGAACCTTGGCATGCTCGACATATGATTTGTTATTGATAATGAGCTTATATTCTCACTGCATTTATTATGATCTAAAATTTTAAACAGCAAGTTTATAAAATAAGGTACATACTTAAAAATCTGGCTCAGCTTTTCGTATGGCTTAGATAACTCTATAAGTGTTTGATAAGTTTATATTAATACATGAATATATGTAGAGATGTGGAAATTGCCATATTAATGAATATGCAATAGAGAGGCATTAGAATAACAAAAAGCTATGTATTCACCTCATTCAGAATGTTTCTAAGTGCTCAAATGTTTGATTTAGCTACATATATTTCTGGAGGAGGAAAATAATCACATTTGTGAATTGTGAACTTTGAAGAGCTTAATGGATCAAACAAACATTACGTAGATATCTGCTCTGTCCCTCACAGCCCATTCCCTCCCCTGCTTTTTACTGTGGGTTTTTACAGTGGATCATGTTGGTTGAAAGTGTGCAGAGCAGGCAGTAATCAAGGTCATCATAGTATCACCCAGTCTGGAAAAACAAGAGTGATAAACAAGGGGAAAGAAAGCCTTTTGCTGTTATCAAAGAAATACTGCAGGAGAGATCAGGAGGCAGCTTGGTTGTGGGACAACAATCCATAATTTACTTTGCAGATGTCTCTGTAATTTAAGCAGCAGGCAGAACAACCGCACAGTTGTAGATGCTCTGGGGAAAGGATACCCAGAGCCTCGTAAATCATGGTAAGGATTAAAAGCAATGAACATTCATCTTCTTAACCTCATAAAGCAGTATTGCAAAGCCAAGGATTACAACTTACTGTGCATGTAATCTTCATTCGGGGATAAAGAGAGTCAAATTTTTTAAATGCTTCTCTCAATTAACAGTAACACCTACCTTTTGGAAGGGAAAAAAAAAGGTTTCAAAACAGATCTTAAAGGAATTTCTGCTATTAAAGGAATACTTAACATTTACCACAAAAGAAGGGAAAAATATTGATTCTTGCTGACCCCATTGTTTCTAAGCCCTGATCTGTTTTTAAGAGTTAAAATTGATAAATAAGCTTGAAAACCTTGCTTAATAAACACAAGACAAAAAGGATACTTACGTTTCCCATTTTAAAATGGTGGACTCCTGAACAACCCTTTGCCTGAATTCAGCTATTCTTTCAAGCATAGATATTAAATTCAAATATTCATGGTGATTAAAGAATAACCTCGCAATGAAAAGACCTAGCATTATTCAGTCTGCTAAATAAGCACTGTAAAGCCTGAATTTATTTGTTTGGTTTGTAAATGTTGCCCATATACCTGGAAATAAATTTTAATTTATCCACCAATGTGTTGAAAATAATTTACTTGCATACTCAGAATGCCAGTGTAGAGAGACTGAAAATATTTGCAAGAGAAATGAGTATATGGGATGTCATAAGGAGCTCCCTTCACAGCCCTGCAAACCAAGAAAATTGGGGAAACAAGACCTTTTTTGGTTTTGTTTGTTTTTTTTTTTTAATCTGATATGTGACTCAAAATTCTATACATTTCTGTCAGGAAAAGAAATACAGGAATATAATGTTCAGCAGAGTGAGTACTGCATGAGTGGCAGTGGTGATGATCAGCTTTCAACACGTGCTATGATGAAAGCAAAACTTTAAAACTTTTAAAGCTCTAATTCATTGCATAATTAGCACAATAAACCAAGAAACCAAGAAAGATGGCAGGACAAGGGGGAATGGCGTCAAACTGAAAGAGGTTTAGATTAGATACTAGGAAAAAAATTCTGTACTGTAAGGGTGATGAGGCGCTGGAACAAGTTGCTGAGAGTAGGATGCCCTACCCCAGAAGTGTTGAAAGCAAGGTTGGATGGGGCCCTGAGCAACCTGGTCTAGAGAAGTGTCCATACCCACAGCAGCAGGATTGGAAATAGATGGTCTTTAAGGGCCTTTCCAACCCAGGCCATTCTATGGTTCCATGATCTAAAGGTGAAAGATAGAGTTGGACCACAATTTTACATCTTGAAAATTAAAAAAAAAAAAAAGGAAGATTTGTGTGTGTGGTTTGAGTCTTGATAATTCAAACCTTTGCATTGTCAACAAACAGGCAAACAGGGCATTAGAATGTTTATATTCAGTCATTATGTACAGAGAGGGTTTTCTAGAGAGCACTTCCTAAGTACTGTCAGAAGATCACAATCAGGAGAATATTGGTTTGTCAACTGCTTCAGGCCAGACCATTTGATAGCTGCTTAAACAACGCTGTAAACTTTTACAGGCCCCCAGCAAGACTTGCTGTCATCTCTTCAGAATAGCTGTTTCCTCTTATTATCTCATAAGGATTGTACTGGAAATGTCTTCCTGGGCAGATTTTCTAGGGTAATTTTTCTTGTAATTCAACTATTTTCCTTTCCCTGCTTTTTCTCTACTTTGACGATGTGAAAGTTCACTTAGTTTCTAGTATTCCATTGGGATGTTTGATTACTCTAGAAATCTAGCCAATAAAACAGAGATGCAGGAAGAGTTTGCTTATACATCTACCATGCTAAGCAGGAATGATGCTGTTGCTGTGAAATTAAACACCGGCCTTGAATACTATTTGTACATAGACTTTTTTCTTTCTCTGATTTCATGTAAACTTGAAAATGAGTTCTTTATGATTAAAATTCACTTTCATACTGTAAGTATGAGGTGCATGCACAGTTTCTTATCCTCATAAAACACATCATACTGCATTCAGGGATCCTGGAATGGATGACGGATTAAGAGTCCATGATTCATGAGAACCATTAAAGTAAAACCGTGAAGGAAACAGCTGGCTGTTTAGCGAACTGGCAGAAACTGCACTTTGTTTAGGAAGTTTAATTTGGCCTAATGTAAATGTCTTTGTATTCTTTTTAATAAAGCCTTCTATAATTTGTACTATGCATGACAGACATAGAACAGGCTGTTTTGAGAAAGCAGGATGATCAGGTTACAAATGCATAGCTGAGACACATTTCTGTAATCTCATGTGCAAACACATGCACCTTTCAATACCAGTTATTAATTTGGAATTCTTCAGATTTTAGTGCCAACTTGAGATAATTTTAAAAAACATTAATTTTCTGAGCATGCATCAGAAACAAGCTGATTGAACAAATATTCAGGTTTCAAAGACTATACCTGATGAAACTGGGAATTCAAAAAATGAAGTCTAAATCTAATGCTTGGTAATCAAGTTCTTTAGATAATTATGAATTTATTTCACATGGTTGAAATGAAAGAGCTCAGTTAAGCTAGAAATCTGCAATATTCTTATTCACCTGAAACAAATAATTGAAAATGGCAAATTGTTGTTGCAATGCCACAGAAATAATTGATAAGGAAATTGCTTATAAAATTTTATAAGGAAAATAGAATATTCTGGAGATGATAAGTTTCCTCAGGGGTAAAGATCAAGTTACAAAAAGAGAGGGATTTTGTTCTAATTTTTTTTTGTTTTTTCCTTAACAATGAAAAATTGCATAAAAATATTCATCCTTTTACTGAATCTTGTTATTTTAAATATGTCTGAGTAGTGATAGTGTCTTTAAAGCCCAAGATGAATGAGTAGATCATAGCAAAAAACCCTGGAAACTATTGATTTAGTTAAAAGAAAGACTAGAAAATTTAAATATATCTAACTCTCAGCTATTTCAGAAAGTGGTTTGTGGTATGGAGAGTCATACATTTCTGAACTTGGAAGCAGTTTATCCTGCTATCTTACCAGTACAACATCATGACGAAAATAATTAGTTTAGATGAAAAAGGCTTATTAGCAATGGGGTAGCAGTGGACTGTCAGAACAATTTGTCTTCAACTTCTTATTGAGTGCCCTTATATGGCACTGTGCTGTATTATGTGGGCATCTGCTTGCATTCCATGCACTGCAGTGGGCATGCCTTCAGAAACCAGGGAGGGTGAAGGAATAGTGAGATTAACAGGATAAAATATGAGATCCTTACAGTGATAGAAACAAAAATACCAGGCTTGCTCTCTTGAGAAGGTGTTCAAAGAGTCAGTGGAATTCACTTAGAAAGATTCTAAACGGTGCAACACGAAGGGCTTGCTTTACTCATTTACAGACAAAATTAGCACAGATCCTTCCCAGTCTTAATTATGTATTTAGATGAATGTTATCAAAAATAAAGCAGGAGCACATTTCACACAATTTTTACTTCTCCAGTTAATCTGTCGTCAGTCAGATGCTGTATTGATGCAGTTTCCTTCATCCTTGCTTTTGAAATGTTGTCCTTGTTTTCCAGGTGGCAAATAAATAATATGTCTGATAATGCTTTGCTGTGCTGGTTGCATGTGCTCTGAACACGGAATTCATATTGAATCCTGTAAGTCAGCCAAGATCAGTTTGAGTATTTCCCACTACTCTTCAGTGTTGACAGCTTGCAGGTTCAGAACCGTGTATCTATGAAAGGCTGCAGAGATTTCTGTGTTTTCTATACAACCCTTATAGGATTTACAAGAGTAATTAGGATGTTTCAAACATCCGGTTATTTTGAGTGTATGGGAGTCCATAAAGGTGTTTCCAGATTTTAGGGTGTTTTTTCTTTTTTTGTTTCAAACTATACTTTACCTAGGGATTAAGATTGGTAATACATGCCAAGGCTAAGTTTATTTATCTGATTTTTTATTTATCAGATATGGACATCAGGAGTAAGTAAGGGAGCCTCTACAGGGCCAGGTTCATTGGTAAGCCTGGGACTGAACTTATGACTCTTAGTGATATTCCTTACACAAGTATGAGCTTTGAAAGGAATGGAGCTGAGATTTAGAATTATAGCACAATATATCCTTTTAAGAATTGTTTAAATATGTATTTCAAGGGTAGGATATTACCAAAATTATGTTTCTTGCACTCCACTGGGTACATACAATGTGCTATTAAAATTTCGTGGAGGAAAATAAACATGTACAAAATGCTATAAAACAGTCAAGTGCTTATTATACAAACAATACCAGGATATCTGTCACCTCTAACATGAAGTACCACCTATTAAAAAATCTTTCATTAAATGGGGAAATTAAGCACATAGAGACTATAACCATTTAATGTATTATCACTGGACCAGTTAAGCTGGAAAAGACCTCTGAAGTCATCGAGTCCAGCCTTTGATCACCACCCTGTCAATTAACCGTGGTGCTAAGTGTCATGTCCGGTCGATTCATGAGCACTTAAAGGGATGGTGACTCTACCACCTTCCTGGGCACTGCATTCCAACGTTTAAGAACCCCTTCTGTGAAGAAATTTTTCCTGTCCATTATGCAAGACTCATTCCTAAAATCAAGTTTTTGATCGACATAGATTAAAAAGCAATGGCAAGAGTGTAGGATTTTTTATTTTCATTACGCCTTAGGGAAACATATTTTTCTGATGTAAATCTGAGGTTTAGCTGATATAAAGCACAAAATAAGGCATTTGAATATGAAAATCCAACTAAAGTGCAGTTGAGTTGTCTTAATTTTAGATTTTTTAGATGAAAATATTTGATCATGAATGTAATGACTATAAATGTTACTTTTTTATGTCATGTATATTATGTTTAGATATTTTAAAAAATTGCATAATTGAAGTGTCATTGACAAATTGCTTTTAAGTAGTTATTGTGTCTCTATTTTTGCCTATCCATCTTGTGACATCATGCTGCCACCCATTTTTCAAGAAGATTGTTTGGTTAGCTGCTGTTGCAACATAAGCCTGTTGAATTTCTTTGACAGTGTCCAGGTCAAAACATAGGAAATCTAAATTCCCTAGTGATGTAAAACAAAACAAACAAACAAAAAATCCTTAGTTCCTTTCTTACATCGACCATTCACCTGACCAAGCAAAAAATCTTTATTTGTTAAGACCTCTGCTGTAAAAGTTATAGATAGAATCAATGTAATTGTTACACAGTTCTAATCTTAAAACATAATGCTTCTAATCTGCTGATAAGTGACCTCACTTAAAACATTGACTTCAGAAATTAGAGCTAAAAAAATAAATTGAATGGTAGAAATGCACATATTTTGAATAAATTATGTCAAAGCTGTCTAATCTTGTAGTTTTATGGAGAGAGAAGAAAATAGCAGGTGTCTTAAATCCTGACCAAGAATTTTGGTACTGTTTCACATGGTGTTTTAATCTGCATTTGATCTAGATGCATCAGCAAAGAGAAAGCACAAAGTTGCTTGTAGAACTTTCTTTATAATGAAAAGATATGTTACGCTCAGAGTGAAAGTGTGTGGTCATAAGCATTTTGTTATGGGTTTAGACCTGGCTTTATTCAGTATTATCATTAACCTGATGGGTGATGAAATAGAAATCTGTATTTCTTATCAATTTTGTGGATAAATTTGCCATCTACAAAACTGATGAGAATTAAGAGTGTGTAGAGGCTAGACCCTGCATTCAAAATAACCCTGAGAAATGGAGAAGTAACGACTAAAAGGTGTCGTGAAACGTAGACAAATGGAACATCCTTGCACAGAAATCACCAGAGAGAAAATACAGATGAAAAACAATTGGTTAGGTAACTACTCAGGGGAAGGAAGGAAGAGAGGAGGGATTGCGAACTGAAGATGATGCTGTAAAATTACTTCAGATAAAGCACGAAAAATCTGGGAGATGAGCTGGTGTCTGGAGAAAGGAAAACTTTGCACACATCTTCCAAACAAGGCCCAAAAGACATTATAGGAAACTACTGTATAGACATCTCATGTTAGCTTCTGAGATAATCATGGAGTTCTCCTAAAGCTCACATCTGGGCCCCTGAAGGAGAAGGCAGGGATTGGGAACAGTCAGGCTGCCATTCATGCCTGACCAACCTGATTGCTTTCTGCTTTGTGAGCATGGAGAAAACCATGGGTAGTATTTGCCTTGTCTTTAATAAGTCTTACATAGTTGGTGTTGAACATTGCACTCTGGGTGGTAGAAAACTAGATGGATAAAAAGCTGGTTGGATGGCTGAGACAAGAGCATATTGGTGAATGGATCATGTGCTACTTGAAGGCCTGTGATAAATTAAGTATATCAGGGTTCTAACCTGGGCCAGCAGACCTGGCATCTGGGCTGTATTCATAGGGAAACAGAAAGGACATTGAGGGAAAAGGATTATCCCTCTGCTGTTCAGAGCTTGTGAGACCTCATCTAGCTACTGCTTGTAGTTTTGGGCAATATGAGTAAGACATCAAGTAGCTGAAGTGAGACTAGCAGACAATCCCCAACCTAGTCATGAGCTTGAGGAGAGAATGGAGGATCAGAGCTTGTTTAGCTTGAAGGAGAGACTGCTTTGGGAGAATGTGTCAGCAGCTTGCCCATGCCACCAAGGGGGTTAGCAAAAAGATGGAGCTGGGTTCTTCATGGGCGCTCATCGGAGGGAATGAAAGGCTACAGGTGTGAACTGAAACAAGTGGGGTTCAGACTGGATATATGGAAAGACCTTGTAAGTCTTAGGACAGTCAAACTGGAACAGGTTTTTCAGACAGACTGTTTGGTCTCTCTGTTCTAGGACATATTCAAGACCAGACTGAATAAAGCCCTGAGCATAGTGGTCTGACCTCACGGCTTACTCCTGCTCTGAGTTGAAAATTGGACAAAAGATGTCCTGATGTCTCTTCAGCCTGAATAATTCTGTGATTCTATATATAGTTTAGGAGACATTTTTTCATCTCTATTCAGCTCCAGTAATGCTTTTGTAGTGTTTTTGACATTATACTTTGAGGTATCTGATTGGTTAAAAAAAAAATAATCATTGCATGAGACAACCTTTGGACAAGTACATCTTCAAAGTAAAGAGAAGATGGAAAAAATTAGATATCTTAATCTGTCATGATAAGTTCCTGAAAGACAGGAGAATAACCTGTTTTTTCCCAGGACAAATAGGGCAAGAATTAAGTGCACTTTAACTTTATAGCAAGACAGATTTGGATTACATAAAATTAAAAATCTTATTATGGAATATATCATTAAAATAGACTGTGTAGGAGAATAATGAAGTCTTCATTATTAGAGATATTTAAGAACATAAGCATCTGTCAGACACAGTGATTTCTGAGAGTAGAAAATGGAATATTTTAATATATTTTATATTGTGCATTCTAAGACTATGCTAAAATGATTTAAAGCTTTCCTGACCTCAAGCCTCTATTGTTTGCAGTATAACTGGGAGGTAATATTTTATAAAAAACCTTCAGACACTGAGTGTGTCAGGATTTCTTCAAAGACTGACTTAACTGTCAGTTTCACTATTTTTCTCTGTAAGATTTATGTCAAATCATGTTAAAATATAACAGTACATTTTTACACGTGTCTATGTAAAAAACAGCAATCTTCTTAGAGCTTGGGCTGCTGCAATTTAAGCATTCACAGTGTGTATCCTTAAATGCTTCTAATAAAATACTTGTATGATGCCTTTTTTGTTGTTGTTTCTTTTTTTTTCTGCAGTTCATTAAAGAGTGAAAAGCAAGCCATTAAGCCATTATCATCTTACAAAGTTTAGTTATCTGAAACAGAAGTAACAGCTGACCCAGGAATAGGTGTTCCTGTTCATTTCAGGTGTTTTGGAATCATAGCTGTTCATTTTCCACCATGCAGGCAGGGTAAGATAGCCTTGTCTGAAGTATGGGTTTCTAGTCCCTTCTTTTTCCTTTAACTCTGTTTTTTGCTGGAATGCAGACAAGCTAGAGATGAGATTTAGGGTAGACTCCTAGTCTGCCTATATGGAGATGAGGCTGAAGGCTCTAATTATTGTAAGATGAAAGGCTTTAAGTGAAATGAATGGTAAAGGGAATAATCTCTTTCCTCTATTGTCAAGGTTGATAACTACTCTAAAGGTCGAACCTCAATTTTAGTCTGAGTGGTCTCTGAAGCACACATGTCATCTTATGCAAGGACTGACTCATGGACCAAGTAATTTTAGAGCAGGCTAAACAAAGGAAAAAAAAGAAATTTTTTTACAATATGCCATCTACACTGTGTTTTTTAAAGTGCTGTTTTGCTGCACAGTCCTCTTGCATTTTTTTTGCTTTCAATCATACCTCACAAACCCTATTATGAACTAATTATAAGCAAAAAAACCTATGTGAGTTAGAGTGGTATTTCACCCAACTGGTCAGGTGACAGAGGGACAACAGGAAAAAACCAGCTAAAATACTGTTTAAGTTTAGTTTGTTTTAATATTCCTTTGGATGACTTTGTGGAGTATAATGGATGTGTGCCTGAAACGCATCTGAGTTATCTCAGGTGGTTTCTCTGTGGAAATGCAGATTTGTACTAAGTAAACTGGCAAATATTTCCATATTAATGGACAGCTCCCATTTCTTACCTTCATGAATTGTGATACTGCCTCTGGGGTGACTCCCTCCATGCACTTAATGTCTGATGATACAAGAAGAGAAATTGCTTGCTTATTCTTCAGAGTGTCAATAGTTGTGTTTAAAGCTATGACTCTCAAGAGATCTCATGAGTCTGAGGTTTTGCTCTCACCATTGGCAGTATTACATGAATATAATCAGTAGAGAGAGCTTCACTTTCTATTCTAATTGCCTGATCTAACTGCCCTGAAGGACATCCTTATTAGACCAAACTAAGGATTTTCCATTTTTTACTGATGTCACGGTATTCTCGTCTGACATGTTGGATGTTGAGTTTGTGCTACAAATCACAGTTTGGGTGTTTTCATTGCTCACTTGATTTAAGTAGCATTTTACATTGATTTATTTATATTAATAAAGATGGTAGTGGCTCCTTAAATTTTACTGCATTATATATTATTATATGAAATACCATAATAGGAGAGTGTACTATTTATGAATTTGCAAATAAGGTTGGTGTGGTAACAAGTATGTTACAGAAAACTGAAAAGAATAACAAGCCAGTAAGAATGTTAGTTTGGATTGATTCTGATTGTTATCTCATCTACCAAGAACTTTGAAATCTGCAGTTCATTTTGTGTCTTATAACTTATGTGGTATCAAGATCAGATAGGCTTGTTGACTTTATGAGCTAGACAAGTGAAGTACAATGAACTATTACTATCTGAAGCTCACTTAACATCACCTAACACATGGTGATTTGTGTAAGGTCTTCTATGCCAAACCTATGGGCACTTAATAGTAAAGGTTCTCTCCTACTCTTTGCATTTTTTCCAGTAGTGTGGGTATAGGGTTTCTTTCTGAAAGTCGGCATACCTGCATCATGCTGAGCAAAGTGTGTGCTCACAACTGCTACAGGTATTTGAGAGAAGTGGAGAATAATCCCTCAGTGTGGTTTTGGGGTGCTGTTAATGAGAATTCTCAGATATTTCTCCTTGGCTCTACCTCTCATTTCAAATGGAAGGCTCAAAGAGGCACATAGAAAAGGGGGTTTTTTTGTTACTTTATAAAATTAAAAGAAAGAAAAGGAATATTGAAACTGTGTAATACCCTAGGTAGAAATACCTTGTACAAAATGTCTTGAGTTTGGGAGAAGAGTGAAATGTTGTTAAAATTCAGAAGTTATATAAAATTTCAGAGTAACATATGAGACTGGGTGGGGAAATCTTGAGTGAATAAAAATTGTCACAGTAGAAAATTCCTCTTTCTGGAGTCAGGGGCACTCACCAAGTAATATAATGACTGATTATGAAAAAAAAAGAAAGACGATGAAATGAAGAAGTAGAATATAGAAGAGCCTATATTGATGTTCAGTTATCCCAACACTTCCTTACCTGGAAACAAGGAATGGACTAGGGAGGCACACTGAGGATGAGTAACAAGATATAAAGTACCTTTTTGCCCCAGTCATTTTCTATGGGGAATGAAAGATTTGTTCTGTGACTGAAGAAAAGACTGGGCTAGAAAAGGTAAATATTTAACTATCTGAAAGTGCTAATACTCTGAGGCAGTTCTATGCAAAAATATTAAATAAGTAATAGAGTAAATGCCAGCTTTGTCTCCTTCTGGATCCCATCAGGTGGACTGGTAAGAACATTAAAATTTCTTTGTGAATAAACATGGAAGCTTGAGAAAAAGTCATGCATACTTTCATGATCAACTGTTGGTATGAATAAATGTAGCAACCTCTGTGGATGAAAAATGGGTATTACAGATATGAAAGTGAGGCAAAACGCCCGCAAAAGGAATGCTTTATTGTAAACTTTGGCAAAGGAAGACTCCTTTTATGGTATTATGTGTTTTTCTCACTAATGTGTATTTCTGCTGTCCTTATCTCCCATGCATGTACAGACCAGTTATAAGGTGCTTCAGACCATCTCTTCTTACAGTTGAGTTTTTGATAAATGTTGATGTATTTCAATACACTTTTCCATAAATTCATTGCATTTTCTAAAACTTTTGTATGATGTTCAATTCTGTTCATGGAAAGTATTTTTGTCACCATGGTGGGAATGGAGATAATAAATTTGCACAAGTTTTAAGAAATTGAGATGGCTAGGATTTGATGATAAGCGTCACATTCTTTCATAATACTAGACATCTGAAACATTTCTCTGAATCTCTCACAATCGTTTTACAAATGATCTATATAAAACCTTTTTTGTGAATTTTTCAGCTTTAGAGACAGTCTCTGGTACTTTTGAACACTTATTTTAAGAAAATTATTAATGAAATTAAGATAGTCTTGTTCCTTGAACAAAAACTTATAGGACTACTGTGTGAAATCTTTTTCCCGTCTCGTCTTTTTTTTGCTATGATGTACTTTAGACAAGTGAGTGGGTGGGTAGGTGTCAGTCTAGGGCCAATATTTTAATATATACAAATATGTATTCAAGACCAAAAAATTGAAATATGTCCTCTAATTCAGAGATATCTTTCAGTAGCTGGTTATAAAAAGAGTTGAACAGTCTTCTTGCATAAGTTTCAAGAGCACATATATGGGCCATGCATGGGATTTTTTTTGTTAACCTTGAAGTGTTATTTGGTGACAGGAAGTTAAGTCATTATCTATATAATTATTCGTAGATATTATATTTTTATGCTGCACTTTCACAGATTTTTTGTTAGCAGCAATCCAGTTTCCTATAGTTGCACATTTAAATCATAAGAGTTTTAAAGTGTTTCTTAAAGTTGTAGTAGAAGTTTTTGTATGATCTGTTACGTTTACATGACTTTTTACACTTGTCCATGATGACTTGAAAAGTCACTACTACACCACGTATGATAAGCTTTGTTACAATTACTGCTAAATAATGCAAAATAATCTCTAGTCAACCTATAAAGTGTAAAATTATTTTTCTTTTCAGTGGCTTTTTGACCATCAGAGTTATTTTTCTGACCTATGTAAGTAGAGAAGCTAATGTACAGAAATTGCATAAGTAATTCCTAGGTCATGATCACTACAATTTTTCTCAGTATGGGATGACAGTAGGTTCCAAAATATGGAGTACAGTATTTAGTGCCTGCTAAAATTATACTGTAAAGTCATTGACTCATAAGTAGACTTAAATGCCATGAGCCGGACTGTAGAAAATGCCCTTACTGAAAAAGAGTAGGTTTAGATTAGATCTCCCATAAGGCATCTTGAAGTCAGGATTTCCTCTGTATTTTAGTAAGAGTTGAAGTACGTAAATAAATGTGGTATCATGCTCTTTAATTTACAGCTGAAAAAAAAAGGTAAATTTACTTTTGCTTGATATAGTAAAACTGGCTTCTATTCTGTCAGTGATTTCTAGTTCTTGGTTTTATTTTTCCTGTTCTGACCAGATTTTTCAGATTACAAGTACTATTTCGTGTTTTATTCAAATGAGATGTCCCTATAATTTTCTGGATAGTCTGTTTTTCTCCAGAAACCTCATCCTGTAATGAGTTTAAAGGGAAAACTTTTCTTTTTTCTCTCTTCCATTGCATGATTTGGAAAATGCGCTGTACAGTTCCCTCAGTAGCTTAAAAAACACCAAACAGCATGGCACAGAAAAAGCAAGACGTGAAATCCTGCTTTTCATAGTGCTCACTGAGCCTGGATGAACATTTCAGGAATGGTCTGGTAATACTTCCATGCATGAACTTCTAGACTCTACCAAAAGGAATCAAGTTGGTGTATGTTTCAGAGCTATGATCTGTGTGTAATGTAGAGCCTTTTCACAGAGTCTTTTCACTAAAATATGCTCTTGCTTTTGTACAAGCAGCCTTTTCTGTCACTGTAATTGGGTTTTCTAATGACACTTTGCATGTATGGATTACACTTATAAAACAGACAGCCAGGGTGTACAGGAAGGATAAAATTTTAAATATAATCTCATATTTTGTGTTTATTGTAATACAGGCTTGGATTAATCTGTTTGCCTGTGTTGTTTTGTGCGTGTATTTTTTTTTAAATGGCTACATTCCTTCAGATATTCTACACCAAATAAAAGTTTAAATAGCAATTATACATGCTGTTGAGCAGTAATTTACTTTTTTCTGTATTTATGTGACAAAATAATTAGGAGACTTTCTTAAACAGTTTTGGGATCCTCCCCACAGCACTGTGTGGAGCTGTACTGTGTAAGCAGAAGGAAAAGGGAAGTAAATTAAAAAACTGTAGTTCTCAGACCATTATTTGACAATCAGTTCAATCAGAAGTCAATTCAGGGAAAGCCTTTTAGGGAGAAGGGAATTCATTTTAATTTGGTCATAAAGTGGGGGAGTGCAGAGAAAGGTTTGGGGGAGGGAAGGGGACTATGTAAGCCCCATTGTCTATTTTGATATTGGAAGAAATGTTTTTCACTATCACTTTATTTTATTCTGAAGTTCATTGTGGACCACGACCTGGTTATGCGCTCTGGAATGAGATGCAAGAAGTCCCACTGTTAAATGATTAAAGACTTATGAAATTGTAAGTGCACATATGCTGGAGAGGAGAAAAGCTAGGGGAATAAAAAGGGAAATATAAAAGTCTCTCTTCCTCGGAAATCTGTATGTTGTATTTATTATACAATAATAATTATAAATTGACAAAATATTAGTGCCATTTAGCAAAACATGTGGAAGATGTGCAGTGGCTGTTGAAGTGGTAAGGTTTGCTGTGTGTTTATTGCTACCTTTTAGGAGAAGAGTTTTTTGGTGGTCAAAATCTCGTTTCAAAGAAAATGCTTCTGCAGCTCAGTGATCCAGCCTAGGCATAAAGAGACTTCACAGAATTGTGAAATTCCAGAAGTAAAATTATATGCAAATAATTGGCAATAAAATGGTATAGAATTCTTATTTGGTTCAGAGTTTGTGTGAAAGTATTTTCAGAAAAGATGTTCTAAAAGCAAGCAACTAGAACTACTTGCTACCTACAATTACACAGACAAACTGAAGGTTTTTTTACTTCCTGAGATTTTTTGATTGTTCTTGGAAACTTCACTATGTTTTGATAATGAAATCTTAGAAAAATACTGAGTAGGTGTAAATTTCACTCCATGCTCAAGTTCAGTTCTTTTACCAAACATTTGATATTGCTTAAAACATAGTCCTTAGCCTAGGGATTAGGAGACAGATCTCCATTGCTGTAAGGGCTTTGCTAGGTATTTCTACATTGCTCTGTTAATGGCTTGTCCTGGTTCTGTTTCAGATCAGCAGAAGAGGGCATGGCCAAGACATTGTGTTATTCAATATCACATTAAGTTGTTGCCAGGGGCAGGGAACAGCCACTCTCACTGCCGGGAGGGAGGGTCATGCTTTTCCAGTGGAACAACTGTGACTGATACAGCAGTGGGGTAATGCCAGCAGGAGAGAGTGGCTTGGATGGAATGGCTGTGGCCAGATCAGGCTTCTGCACTCTCTTTTTTGTACAATTTTATTATTAATGTTTATGCTGTTACTGTTTATTTTCTTATCACATTGCTGTTTCCAGTGAATTATTCTTATCTCAACCCATGATCTTTGCCTATTGTGCCTTCAGCTCTTCTCTCTCGACCCATGGATGACAGAGGGCAGGAGAGGAGAAGCGAGTGAGCAACGTGTGGTTTTGGAGTCTTGGAGGGGGGTTGGGATAGGGGGCTGGGGGCACTAAATTGAGGACTACCATTACTAAACCGCAACGTGTTTAAAGAAAATTATTTTATTTTGTAGAAAATAAAATTCAACAACACTTGGAAGCTGCTCTTATAGTATATTCTATAGCCTGGGTATAAGGCATTCTGCTGGGCTGAAACTGCCCAGACAAAAAAAAAGTTAAATCCATCTTTCACATGTTTTCTTTCACAAACTCTTTATCATTAATATTTTATGTAGAGGGGGTTCTTTTTTGTGAGCCCAAATGAAAGCTGATATCATTGCTATACCTGTGTGGACTTCATTCTCTAAATGCAACTACAATTCCTCATCTTAAGGAGTCTTCAGATGAAGATAGACACTAAGTCATCCAGAGAATTTGAGGCTGTTCTGAATGAGCACAGAGGCACTCAGGGAACATATTTTCTGGTTGGGTCTATTTGTGGGGTTATGCTTGAATTTGAGGATAAGACTGCTTAACCAAATGCTGTTTTGTTTCTTAACTTTTGGTTTTTTTCAACTTTTTGCTAGTTTTGTGTTTCTGAAAGGGAGATGGTAGCATTATTCACATTGCTGCAATGTGTCTATGCATAGCACTGATGTTTTTAAAGGGAAATCAAAACTTTCATATGTGGCTGTCAGAAGCACCTTTATTTATTTTGGCAGTCACTTCACATGGGGTTTAATTTAGCATCTGCCACTGACACATCCTGTATTTTATTTTTTTTTGTATTCAATTCCAAGATCATTTGGCTTACTGCAATGATTCTCAGCTGCTTATTTGTTGGCTAGTACACTATATTCAGTCAAATATAATTTTAAGCTGCTCTTAGAGCCCACTTTCTATCTTGCTATAGGGACACGTATATTTGCCTGACACCATTTCGTTTTGTCTATTGTAGCTGGTTTTTATTATTGCCTCAAAGGAAGAAGTACACATGAGATGTGTTAGATAAAGAAGGGAAGAAAACGAAGGAGAACAGAAGTAAGGGGAGTTTCAGGAGCAAAAGGGGAAGTGAAAAAAAAGATGGAATAAGCATTGAAAGCATTAGATTTATTTGGGACACACATGCACACAAGGAGAGTTCAGAGGAAGGAAGACACACTCAATGCTTGCCAAAGCATTTTGACTTTTATATTTGCAAACATTCTACTCAAATAAACTCCAGCATGAAATCACACCTTAATAAATGCTGTAAATGGGTGTAATAATCATCTTGTTGCAATATGTGACTCAAAGAGGGACTCTTAATTATTAGTTAAGAATTTTTTTTCCCGTGAATTGGCATCATGAAGTTGTTATCCCAGGTAGAAGCCTCAAAATAGTATAGGTGAAGTAAAAACACATTTTCCATCTCTCCTTTATTTGTAGGTGCTTGAATAACATGGCCTTGATTCTGTGGGAGGGAATATGGATAGGTATAGATGTTCGTAATTTGACTTTAGTAGCAAGGAGGTGTCTTTAAGTTTGCTACATTAGAGCTCTCTTTTGGTGTAGCATATATGTGAGGTCTTGTTTACTGGTTTTTGTTGGTTTATTTTTGTGGTGGTGTTTTTTTTTGTTTGCTAGTTTGGGTTTTTCCAAAAAGACCAGAGAGTGAGAGAGTTAAAATGGTAGATTAACTGGTACCTACATTATGATATTGACATTTTCAATTTTTAATTGTAACATTAGAGAAAACACACTGAAAAGCAGATAATTTCGGTGCAAGTGTTTAGATATTTTTCTGCTTCTTTTGAAGCTGTTTTCTTCCCAAGCCACTGCCTTCCGTTAGAAAACATAAAACTTATAGTATTATTATGATTTTCTGCAAAATCAGTTGTGAGGACACAGGACCTATCTTGAGACATCAGATCAGGAAGCAAATGTATTAAAATAACAATTCATGAACATGTACAGTGGTTTGATGGAATAGACTATGAATCGGATTTGATTTCACTTTTTTCTGGTCCATAAATGAGCATTAAAGAAACAATTTTTTGCGTATATTTCTAACGATTTCACCATGTGGAAACACACAGTCATACTGTATTTTTAGTATATGTTACAGTTTTCTTATCTCTGTCATGGTAAGTAAACTCTTGGGTTCTTTTTTTTAGAAACACTTACTCCTCATTTTATTCTTACTATCTCTGGTTTACATCTATCACCAAATAAATCTTTAGAAAGGAAGAGAGTTTTTTTTTATGTTTTTGAAAAGATGCATTTTAGCATGAATAAATACATGCTTTTGTTGTTCTCTATTTCTAGAATTTCATAGAAATCGATTGTTTTCCACCTTGTCATTGAATATTCTTATTGACGAGAAACAGAATTAGGTGGTTTCATAAAGAATCTTCTTGGGTAGCACTACAAACCAAACACCTAAACTGAAAATCTCCCAAACAAAGAACATCAACCAAAAAACCCCAACCTTGGTACAAAAGCATAATTTCTATTCCTTGGGCATTGTGTTAGTATAATGACGAACACTAAGCAGGAGTGCAGAATTTCAAAGCTTTTGTAATATCAGAAAAAATCCTTTTGCTATCTTTATCAGAGAAATTATTAGTATGATGTCTGTAATCAAATATTTTTCATATTCAAAATAATTTATCCAGACCTGCATTCTTCTTTCTTGTAACTTTTCATATGCTTACTTTATTTGAATTTCCACAGTACACTACAAAATATATTTAGCATTGAGTTCTTTGAGCTTTGTTCAAGGGAGCATTGTACTATTGCAGAGAGTTTTAAACCTATAATTTCCTGAAAAGCCTGGGGCAAGTGGACAAAAAATACTCCAAATCACATTCTCTTCTTAAAAACCTAAAATAAAATGTTATGCACAAATAAAGTTTGATAATGATCAAAACATGGAATACAAAAGGATGAAAGCTTTGTAACTTGTGCCATAAACCAGCAGTGACATAAACCAGAGTTGGGTTAATAGAATTCAGAGTTTTAATACACAGTTGAAGGTCCTTTCTAGAAACCGGCAGTTCTTCAGTCTGAAGTAACTTGAATTGTGGAAGTTACTTTCCATTCCCTACTACAGAATTCTGATACATCCAGAGAAGGTCTTTCAAACCGTGTTTATCTCTTGAGAAAATATTTTGAAGGAAAGTAATGTCACCCACACCTCTGGAAACTAAAACAAAGGTGCATCCATACTATGCGCTTCTCGTTACAGGCCTCTAATGAAAAAGCAGGGTTTTCTCCCCTAGGGCATTTTCATTTTCTCTGTAGATCCAAGAAATACTAAGCATAAAGTGAGCACTGATTGCAATGTCTCGATAAATAGCCATAAGGAATAAAAATTATTTCATATTAGATTTCATACCAGTGTCTATACTAGATGCCACATATAGCTAATAAGATGGGAAAGCCAAAGCACACCTGGAGTTGAATTTTTCAGGGGATGTAGGAGGAAACAGCCAATTTTACAAGTACATAAACAGCAAAAGGAACAGGAAGGAAAAGCTGTTTGTCCACCTTGTCGTTGAATATTTATATTGACAGGAAACAGAATTAGGTGCAGTTCCATAAATGGTTTTTTTGGGTAGTACTAGAAACTAAAAACCTAAACGAAGAAATCTCCCAAACTAAGAATGTCAAATGTGGGCCTGCTGCTGAATGCATCTGAAAAACTGCTGACAAAGAATGTGTTAAAGGCAAAGGTGCTTAATGCCTTTTCCTGCTCAGTCTTGGCTGGTAAATCAGGCTTCAGGAACTACAAGAAACTAGGCATGTATAAGTCCATGGAGCTTGATGGGTGGCACTCACAAGTGCTGAGGGAGCTGGTTGATGTCATTGTGGGGCCACTTGGTTATCTTTGAAAGGTCATGGCAATCAGGAGAGATACCTGAGCACTATAAGAGAGCAAATGTCACTCTTATAGTCAAGAAAGCAAATAAAAATCTGGGAACTACTACAGGTCAGCCTCACCTTAGTGCCTGGGAGGGCAATAAAGCAACTAATCCTGGAAACCATTTCTAAACGTGAATGAGAAGCGGGTGCTCAGGAGTAGTCAGTGTTGATTTATGAATGAGAAACCATGCTTAACCACCCTGATAGTCTTCTACAATGAGGTGACTGGCTTAGTAGACAAAGAGAGAGCAGTAGATGTTTTTTTACACTGTAAAATTTTTAGTAAATTCTTTGAAACATTTTTAGTAAATTCTTTGAAACTGTTTCCCATAACATCCTTACATAAAACTAAACAGGTATGGATTAGATAAGTAGACAGTAAGGTGGATTGAAAATCAACTGAATGGCTGGTCCTAGAGGAAGATGATCAGTGACAAAAAGTCCAGTTAGAGGCAAGTCACTAGTAAAGTAACCCAGGGATCAAGGGTGGAGCCGATACTGTTTAACACCTTCATTAATGAGGTAGATGATTAGGCCACAATGTGTGCTCAGCTAGTTTCCAGACAGTAAAAAACAGTGAGAAGTAGCTGATATATCAGTTGGATGCGATTCACCAAGTTCAACCCAAGTTCAGTGATGGGCAGAGAAGAATCTCATGAAATTCAGCTGAGAGAAATTCCAAGTTCTGCATTTGGGGAGGAGGAACCCCAGGCACTGGTACTGACTGTTGTTGTTGACCAGCTTTAAAGCAGCTCTTCAGAAAAGAACCTTGGGATCATGAGGGACACCAAGATAACCATGAGCCAGCCAGCGTGCCTCTGTGGCAAAGGTCACCAACAGCTTCTCAGGCTGCATGTAGAGGACTGCTGCCAGGAGATAAAGGAAAGTGGTCCTTTTTTTTACTGCTTGGCACTGATCAGACCAACTCCGGGAGTGCTGGGTCCAGTTCTGGTTCCCCCAGTCCAGGAAAGATATGGACTTTACTAGAATGAGTCCCTTGATGGGCCACAAAGGTGTATAAGCAGCTAGAGCATCTGCCATACAAGGAGAGGCTGAGAGAGCTGGGAATGTTCAGCATGAAGCAAAGAAGGCTCGAGGGGATCTTATCAATTTGGAAAAGTACCTGGTAGGGAGGGAGTGAAGGAGAGCTCTTGTCAGTGGTAGCCAGTGACAGAACAAGAAACAATGGATGCGAATTTAAAAATATGAAAATACATCTGAACACAAATTCCATGATTCTGTAAAAACAGGCATACAGGCCTAAGAAAGGAACAGAAAATCCTTCCTATGTAGGTGCTTCACCATACCATTATTACTTTAATTTAATCCAAAACAGCAGTCTTCTATTCACAGAACTCAGTGAGCTCTGATACAGTGTAAGATTAAAAGTCATTGACATGAAGAAGAACCACAATCTATGTTTCATCATTTATTATGGTAATAAATGGATGGTTTATGACAACAATAAATGATGGAGCCATTGCTCCATCTACACATAGACAAAAGAGGAAAAGTTGAAATATGAGTAACCCTATTTATGCTTCATAGTTTCCTTGCCACAGAAACCTGGTAAAGGCTTCAGTCAGTCCTGTATATAGCAAATCAACCAACGTTTTATCCCCCTCCAGTCTTGTTAGGGTAAAGATCCTGTTGTCAGGAGCAGTCTAAAATGACAGATAGCAAGGGCAGTTTGTGTGCATCAAGCTGAATGATAATTCAGGCTGGTGTAGCACATGGATATCATTAAATTAGTTGTAAGGCTGTTCTGCCTTGTTCATCTTTACTGCATACAAATCTAAAAACCTCAGTGGTGGTTACGTAATATGGGATATATATTTTTCCTTGATAGTTTTCACAGAGTGTACATACAGGCCATAGTCATGAAAGAGATTAAGCTCTTTTTTTATAGCAGATAACAATCCAGAATTCCTTTACAACATTGCTCTTGCCACAGCCTTCAATGACAATTTTAACTTGAAGCTTCACTGAAGCAAAAATGAGACCAAAAAATGTTTTCACTTCTAATATTTAATGTGTAGGATTTAGAAAACTTCCAAAGGATCTGCGAATCTAATGTAATCTTCAGTAAATTATAAGCAAAGAATTAAAAAATGAAAGAATTGCAAGATGAGAGCTTGAGAATAAATCAGAATTAATTACATGAACAACTGAATGAATTGACTAAATTTAAAGACACAATTCTGTGAAAAATTATGCTGAAAATTAAATTGCTCACTGAAATAGAAGCAGCTCCCTAGAGGGTGCATATGTTGTGCAATAATATCCTGGAAAGCACCAATGAAAAATGTCTTTGACTTACTCAATAGATTCATGTATATGGAGAACCAGTTTGATTATTTTGCTGACTGAACTTTTAGTAATTTTTGTGGCTTGTCTCAGTACTGAAGTGTCAACATGCAACTTTGGGAAAGTAGGATGGATCATTAGCAGGATTCTTGACTAAATTCAGATTAATTTGATGAAACTCCCTGTTAAAGGTCATCAGCATAAATGCCCAGGATGCCTTAACTTCTGCTTTTCATGGCTCTGCTAAGCATGCACATTTCATATTGCATAGTGCTTTTAAGAAATAAAAAAATGCCAATGAAGCTGGCAAATGTTCTGAAATATAAAATATTACTTGTCTACTCTGTTAGATTTAGTAATATAGTCCTAATGCTGTTTTGGAGTAGGTTTGTATGCTTGGATATGTAGAGGGACACAGAAATTTTCTGACAAAACATGTTTATAGCTGAATTGAAAAAGTAGTTAAAGAACAAATGCATCATAAGCTGTTCCACAAAGTTGCCTGTTTGTTTCTTTCTATGGCTAATTCTTTTTTCTCTTTCATGTATCTTAATATGCATAAATGTGTAGTATTTATTTACGTATGTATCTACATCTGTGTATCTTCACTGTATAAAAACAAAGAAGGCAGTATTTAAAGACCACAAGATAGTTTTGATCTGTAAGTATAACAAATAAATTGAAAACAAAACAAAGCAAAAATGAAGCCTAATGAATTTGAAGTGGTGAAAAGAATCTAAGTGAAGCAAAGTCTTGTTGATTGTTGTTATAAGAAAAAGGAGAAGAAAAATCAATAATAGACAATAATATGTAGATAAAACCTTTTGGAAAGAAAATGTGGTTTTGAGCTTCTAAGAGAGTATTCTGTAAATAGTTATGAACAACAAAATTTGAAGTTATTAAGCAGTAGCCGAATTTTCCACTAGCACTTAATTCCCTGGTTATTTTTAGGTGTATTATATCTTATGAGGGCTGTGTCTCGGAGACTGGGGAACAGCACAATAAATGGAGAAGGATTCATGTTCTAACATACAGAGTTCATGTTTCTACAGAATAGGAGTCATCCCTTCAGCATGTTCTGAATTGTTTTCCTCTTCCAACATAACATTTCTTTTGCTCCGGATATCAGATTCTAGCTCTTCTTTTAGATAAGATAACAGAAAAGAAAGAAATGAAGCATGAGAGGGGCAGGCAGGAGGAAGACCTGCAGGAGGAAGATCTGCTGTTGTTATAAGGACTGTCTGATGCTATAATGAAGGATCACAGGAGAGGGTGCCAAACTTTCTTTTATTACTTTCAGGACATGAAGTTTGGCAGAGCAGACAAGATGACAAAAATCTTCCACGCCTATACAAAAGTCCTCTTTTTTTCATGTCAAGGCTCTAGAGGAAAGAAGTTCATGAGAGATAAAATAAAAATGATCAAAAGATAAAATAATACAGAAATTTAAATATTGAAGTAAGCAAGGATTGTAGCGTTTTGGGAACCAAGGTTTGGATTTTAATTAATAATTAATATGGGCACAGATGTAGCTGTATCATTTGTCCTGTGTTTTAAGACCAGTAGAATAATAATTGTAAAAGTTTTGTTCCAAGTCTTGTGCAATTGGCAGATGGAAGCTGCTGAGATCTGTAATGCCCTTGAAAAAGTCCTTGATGAAGCAACCTTTACTAGAGGCATTAAGGTAGGCATTATTAGTAAAAGTGGTGTGTAATTCTAGTGATTGAAGCATGATCCTTGACAGTTTTTCTGCTCTGGTCTCTGGTTCTTCTTATCAGACATGAGCAAGCTGAGCTAGGCTATGGGTCACTTCTGAGGAATGATTCAGAATTCAGATTCAAAATACATTGGCTCTGTTGCACGGGTGAGTAAGAAATCTATATCTAAAAATTCAGAATAAGGACTTTATGACACCTAGGTAGGACAATTCGTTGACCTTACTCAGAAGTTGAAGTTTGGATGCATCTGATTATACTGGAGGAGGAATAAATTGACATAAGAATGGTGAGGAAGCAAAGCATTCAGTCCCAATTAAAATAGTTCATTCTTTTGTAACTAGATAGCTTGAAATAACCAAGATTTGCAGGTTTCAGTTCACTGACATAAGAGTGAGAAAAACCTTTGTTATTCCTGGATAGTAAGATTTCATAGCTCTTTAACCTTACTAACTGTTCCTGTGTCTTTCAGATGAAATCAACACAGATTTGTAGTAAAACATGGTTGAGCCAAAAGGAAATTAATTAAATTCCATGAACAAACTTTTTCTCACTTTGTTTTTTGAGGAGTTGCTGATGACACTGGAAACAAGGTTTACTTCTGTTTTAGGAAATAGTTTGGTTTTTACAATCATTTGTATGATCTATACGAAATAAAATGCTGTGTAATATTATATGTAGTGACAGCAGCCATGGGTTTACAGTGAGTCACCCATTTTATAATGGTGCTTCTGTGTGGATTAAGTGCTTTGCAATTCTGAAAAATTTATGCTAATGCAAGCAAACACATCAGTTTCCTTCCTGGGTCATAATCAAAGGAATCATAAATAAGAGGAATGCATAATGCAACTTGGAGCTGAGCAAGGGGTTGCTATCTGACTCCCTTCCTATTTATAGGCAACCTGCATAAAGGGGGTCATGGCAAAGATTATGGTCTTGATCAGTTTTCTCCTTGATCAACATATAGCTGGTGAGTTGTAGTTGTGAAAGCAATCTATGACACTTAAAATTATACTGTAGTCGGCACAGGATGTTACCTTTGCATGAAGTTCCACATGTGAGAAAAGATTCTGTTGCTTGGCACTTGATTCTATTTCAAACTTCTCCCTGGAAGGTTGTGGAGTGTTTTAATGTCACAGTTTGGGCTTAAATTCAAAATACTTACCTTTAAGGTTGTGGTGTGGTTGTTTCAATAGCTTGATATTTCCCTGAATACTTAGTTGGATATGTTGAATGTTAGAGAGAAGGCTAAGTGGTATATTCTGTATCAAAAATTGCTCTGAAACTGAAAATGAAGCCATGTAATGGCAATGAACTTACACACGTGCAGAGTTGTTGTTTTCTTTGTTGATGGTTTTGGTGATTTTCTTTGTGTTTGGTTCTTTGGGGTATTTTTCTGGGGGGCAGACTGGGGGTTGGAACTGGATGAATACAGTTGGGCACAACTTCTCCTATGCTGGGTTGTACAGATCTCTTTCAGGTAAGCACCAAAAAACTCATTAAATTATTCTTGTCTTCCTGAAGCAGATTCATTTAAGGTCACATGAAGAGAAAGAAGCTTGGGTTTCTGGTTTTAATTATGGATAATTTAACCCATGTAAATATCAATCAGGAAGAATAATGTCCAGAATGCCTATGTGATGTTTGTCTCAGAAATAGTCTAAAAAGTCTTTCTTACTGCAAGTAACTTAATGTTGCCTTTCCCTGGGCTTAGAATTAAAAGCCAAACACGGTTAGAGGGGAAAAAAGGGTTTTACCTCTGTATTTATTCAAGGATCCTTTGGTGCATCACATCCAGGTATAAAGCACCCCTGAATGCACACCAGAAATGCACACCCGGAAGTGCCCACCAGGATGCCCACCCCAAGAATGCACCAGGGTGCATCCCCCGAACAGTGCACGGCAGTGCTCAATGCACACACACATGCACAAAAATGCACCCCCACAATGATAGGCGTATACAATCATAGACCTTGCAAATTAGCATATCTATCAAAGATTCCCCAATGAGAGGCTCAAGAGAAGCCCCCGTCCTGAGGAACCTTCCCCCTGGGGGGGCCTATCTTAGATTACAGAATGTGTTCTGGAGAGGACTTTGGTGTCTGGGGCTTTCTGACCCAACTGCGAGGTTTCCAAGATGTTTGGTCTCTTGGCTTAAGGAACTTTGGGTCTAAGCTAGTTATCAGACTTGGGAATTACAAGTATGTGGGCTAAAAGCACTAAGGATACATGCAAAGCTGTATGAAAGGGTATATGAGAAGTGTATATGAGAGGGGTATATGAAAAAGCAAAAAATCATCATGGCATCATTAGTATCTAAGCAAACAAGTCTCTGGTCATCACAAAAGTCAAAGTTTTTTAGGAATCATGAAGAGATCAGGTAATATTTTGACAACACATCAAAAGACACAAAGTAGGTGGCTTAATAAACAATGATACAAAATATTTTGGGGAGGAAAATACATATGTCTTCGAAGCATCCTGTTAGATTGTTGGCTTTCATAAGACTGAAACATTCTGGAATCTTCCATACTGCCTATCAAAATCGTATAAAAACACTGATTAGAGAAGCTTGTTATTCCATACTGGATAACTTCAGAAAGTGCATTAACTTCTTCATTTGGGGGAACTACTGGATTGCGCTTTTTAGTTAATAAGTAAGACAGTACAAATAAATCTATCATCTTATCTCTGGAAAAGATCAAATCAAGTAATGAAAACTGGGTTTCCCTGTAAACCATCTTGGAATTATAATGCACCTTCTTATGCCAGTCAAAGTGATGCGTGCAAACTTGATGGTTCAAAAAATACAATTAATCGTGACTATTATATTTTATATTTTTCCCTGTGCTTAGTAAACAAAAGCTAAATCTACAGAAATAAATTTCCCTGGTGTACATTTATTTCTGGGGCAGAGTATAATTTTCCCCCAGTGATCGATAATATGTCTATATCTCTATCTCTATCTCTATCTCTATCTCTATCTCTATCTCTATCTCTATCTCTATCTCTATCTCTATCTCTATCTCTATCTATATATCTATCTGTATCTGTATATCTCCACCCTTGCTATCTTTTTTACTGAGTTGTCTACATAATTTCTGCACCTTAATGTTGTTTATATAGGTTAACCTATTCAAGCATATATATAATCATTGTCTTCAGGCCTTCTAAAAATTGGAAATCACAAAAGGAGATCTTTTTGAAGCAGTGGTCCATTAGCCACTGTTAATTAGGATATCTTTTGAGATTTCACTCATATATTGCCCGTGGTTTGAGTTTTCTGCCCACATAGTATTTATTGAAAAAAACAAAGTGTTGCAAATTATGCTGAAGTTACATGAGAAATACAGGTGTGACAGCATACCTCTGAGTAGAGGCTTGGGTTTCTTCTTTGTTTTTTAAAAACCCCAACTGTATGAAAACTATTAGAAAATGTGGAGGAGGTTTGGGAAAAAAAAGTCTATTCTGTTCTGGTAATTATATGGACAACAAATAATGAGCAACCCTAATGTGAAGCAAATCCTGAAGAAAATCTCAATACAAGCGAGGACACATACACCAAAGGCACCATGGTGTTTATTGTTTCAGGCTCCCATCTCAAATTTTACTAAATCACTTCTGCCCTTTGAGTGGCATTCTCCTGGAATTGCCTGGCAAAAGCCCACTTGGTATAGACTGGGAAAGATAACCTGTATGGATTTTCTCATTGGCTTTTCTAAGTGGCATAGTCTCGTTGCTAAAAGTGATTTTACACTATTGAGAAAAGTAAGCAAAAGGGACTAAATTACCGGGAATGTTTCAGCCTTTAGTGACAGAACTATTTTCCGCTGGGGACCTTCCACTTTCTCAGAAGCAGTACCTGGAACAGATAAGAATTTAATTCTATTGCTAAGGTTGCAGTTAATAATACAGGTAATAATTACAGCAGTGAAGTTAATGATCTCATTTTGTGCAGTCCTAGATACTGTAAAATGCTGCTATAACCTGGAAACACCAGATACTTGGTAATAGATTTCCTTAAGCTTGTCTTGGGTAGACAGGAAGAGAAACACTGAATATAAACTTGGATTTTTAGTACAAGAATTGTGTTATGATTATAAAAGTGAAGTCTCATGGACAATAATGTTTTTCCATTTATACCTGTAATTTCAGGCTAAGCATCTTCACAAATACCTGTCTCAGTCCTATTTTAGAAAAAAAATTACATTTTAGATGGGTTATGCCAATTTTTCAAAAATAGTGTCTTAATTTGGTTTTCGTTTTAGAGCATGCCATCTCTTAAAAAACTGTGTTTTATCCAGGAGGGTAATTTTGGCAATATTCATGCCTCTCCTTTTTTTTTATTTTTTATTGTTTAATCTGATTCATATGATCAGGAACTACCAGAGGTTCCAAGCAATGTTCAAGGATCAGTGTTGATATAGATAAGCATATGTAATACTACATTATTTAGTTGTCCTTAATATTAAAAAAAGATGTTGAAGTCATGAGAAATGCCTGTGCTGACTTGCACCAAAACCTTTGGATGTGATTCTTTGAGGGAAAAGAAGGTAGTTTGGAATACTGCAATTTCCATATGGATAAACAAGACCAGAATCCTACCTATCTCAATATGTTACTGCCAAAATGAAGCTCTCATAACAGTGAATCTGGCTTAGAAAATCATGAGATTAAATTAAAAAACAGAAGACAGGAAGTAGAAGAATTAAATAGACATTGTACTTGCATATATATATATATGTGTGTGTGCACGTGTGTGTACATACGATATACATTATATATTATGTGTAATTATGTATGTACACATACTTATATAATGTACATAATATATAATGCGTATACATATATATAGGTATACATTAGAAAATGTTACATATTCTCTAAAATACATTTTAGAGTTTGTGATAATTAGCCTTTAGTTTTGGGAATGAAATTTAAACTTCTAAACAATTTTTTTCTCCAATTGATTCTTCAGAAACTCTTCCAAAAAAAAAAGTAAAAAATTTTGTTCACAAAAGTAATTAGATGCCTTAATAAGCTTTCTCAAGAAATATACTTATGCGTTGTAATAAGTAGGAAGATATGTTCTGTGTTTCATGAGAGCGAAAATAAAAATAGAAAATTGTCATTTTTATCTTCACACTTTTATCGTATATATGGTGAAAAAAATTCTGTCCAAATGAGTATATGCTAATATACTATAAGCTTTCAGTTCGATAAAGCAACTTTGTACAGATTTAAATCCTACTAAAATAAATATACATTCTGTCTGTTAAACTGCTCCTTCTGGTGCCTGAACAGAGGCACCAGGCATGAGGAGAAGCAGAAGAAAGTTGAAGTGAACTGGTCAAGGGTAAACAGCTAGGCAGGAGTGGAACAAAATCCCTTATAATCTTAAAATTTTATTCTGTACTCTGGTTTGAACCATGTACCTATTCCCTCCAAAGTGAAAGGCCAAGAAGTAAATCAGTGCCTTCACCTGAAAATAACAGAATAAAAAGAAAGTAAAAAGGCTGAAAGGAAGACAATGAGTGTTAAGAATTGAAGAAAAACAAGTATTTCTAGCAGAGCTAGGCCTAGATTTCTATTGAAAGATTATACTTTCTCTTTTCCTTAAGAATTTTTGAATTACATTCTTCATTATAGTAAGACAAGAATTTAGACAATAACCAGAAATAGCCAGATACATAACAAACATTCTATGTGGTCTCAGTCCATATATTAAATGTTTTATTGTTTATAAATATCTAATGCTTCTGTTCTTATGATGATTGTCTGAGACAACTGAGGCAATATGGGTTAACCTGAGCTGCTATTAGGTGCATGGGGCTCCAGGGAATTTGTCACTTTTTCTACAAAACCCTAAAAATGAGAATTTTTGGTGTTAGATTTTGTTTGGGTTCTTTTTTAATTTTCTGAAGGATTACTATGGCACAGGCATATTAATTTTAGGAGATGTGCTTCTTGGAAATGTCTTTCTGAGACAGGTGAGAAAGTATTCAACAGGTTTTTTGACAAAGATTTATTAAACCATGTTATTTACTTGCACATATTTTCATGTGTATATACATATAATTGTACATATAGGATAGATATAGGTTATGTGTATCTATATCGAATACAATATTCCTATTGTGCCAGGTGCAGGTCCCAGGTGCTGGCAGGAGCCTGTGAGGCTGTGAGGAGAGGCTGGCACTGCCCTGTGCTATATGCAGCCAGCTCCAAGACAAGGCCCAGGCTGAAGCAGAGAAGGTCATGAGGAGGAGGGAGCAACAGAGAGCAACTGTGACAGACTGACTGCAGCCCCTGAATCCCCATCCCTTTAAGCTGCTCATGGAGGAGCAGGAGGTAGAGGAATTGGGAGTGAAGGGGTGAAGGTCAGCCTGGGGAGAAGTTGGAGGAGGAAGGTATTTTAGATTTTGCCTTTGTTACTCACCATCAGGTTGTGTATGGACAATATATTAAATTAATTTTCCCCAAATCAGGACTGTTTTGCATATGGTGGCAATTGACCAGCAATCTCCGTGTCTTTATCTCAATCTACGAGCTCTTCTGTCTTATTTTCCCCCCCTGTCCTGTTGAAGGGAGTGAGAGATTGTCTGGATGCTTTCCAAAGTCAACCCATCACATCTTTGTAATGAAAACTAGTAATGGGAATAAAATATCAACCTGACAAATGTTTTAAAGGTTCATTTTAAAAGGCTAATTTCAATATCATATTGGAGATACATGTTTTAAGTGAAGATCCTAGATAATCTATTTGCTGGCAATTATCTTCCAGTCTTCTGGTTGTCTCTGTGTACAAGGAGCTACAACAGAACTTGTCATTTTGTGGAAAGCTGGAGGTGTCACAGCAGAATGAGGACCTGCCTGGATTGACAGTGTCATAACGACTTATGTCTTTGGATGTCTTTCCAGTGGTACTGGAGTTATCTGACTGTTGAAGGCAGTCTTGTTCAGAAAAGCTGTGTTGTTTTTGTTGGTGTCGCTGTGGTTGTCGTCGTTGTTGTTGTCGTTGTTGTTGTTGTTGAGGCACCTTCAGATTAAACACTCGTGTTGTCTTCCATCAGCTCTGTTGCTGGATACATTGAGGAATAAGCAGTAAATTGTATATACAGTCCCAACAAGGCTGTAGGTGATGGGGGAATAGAAACCACAAAATTATGGAAAGAACAGGGAAACGATAAAAGCACTTGTTCATACGGGGTAATTTATACATTTATCCTTTTTCTTATAGCATATAATGAAAACCTCTGCAAACAATCTTCCAAATTATTACTGATGAGCTCTTAAATATTTAAATATTGCATATCTATTACAGTCTGTAACCATTTGGGAAGAAATAAACCTTCCCAAATACTAGAGGGATAACTAGTTAAGTTATTCAGTAAAATATTCCGTGGTTTCCATAATTGTTAAGAACATAATACATTCATTAATTATATGACATTTTAATCTAAATTGGTGCTGCATAGTGTGACAGCTAAGTGCACATACATTTTAACAAAAAAAAGTCTCTGGCAGGAAAATCAGACCTATGCTAAGAAATTAACACAGGCCTATTAACCTGCTGATCTCTTGAAAATTATTGTTTTCCTTTGTACAGATCAAGAGACTAATCTATAAACCTGCACATTAGGAATAAGACAAATGTTTCCTTTTTTTTCCTTTTAATTCATGAGTAGACTTGGCAGTAGATATCCAAGGCCCACTTCTGCCCGTTATTAGATAAAATCTTATAGCTAGAAATAGAACAGAAAAAGGGAAACGTCACTAGCATTTTTAAAAAGGGGGGAAAGGAAGATCCAAGGAACTCTGTGTCTGCAAAGATCATGGGGCAGATCCACCTAGAAAATGTTGTAAGGCACATAAAAGACAAGGAGATGATCTGAGACAGCCAGAACAGCTGTTGGAGTGACAGAAATGTTTGAAAAGGGAAGATTTACCAATGTAATCTATTTAGACTGCTGTAGGGCCTTCAGTATGATCCCACATGACATCATTACCTCCAAAGGGAAGAGACATGGATTTGAACAATGGACTACTTGGTGCATAAGGAATTGGCTGGATGGACGCAGCCAGACGGTTGTGGTCAATGGCTCTGTGTCCGGGTGGAGGCCGCTGGCAAATGTGTCCTTCAGGGCATCTGCCTTGGGGCCACTGCTCTTTCCTGTTTTTATCAGTTATACAGATGGTGAGATCAAGTGCATCCTCAGCAGGTTTGTAGATGACACCAAGCTGAGTGGTGCAGTTGACACACCTGACAGATGGGACAACATCCAGAGAGACCTGGACAAACTTGAGAAGCAGGCCCATGAGAACCTCGGGTTCAACAAGGCCAAGTGCAAGGTGCTGCACTTGATTTGGGGCAATCCCAGAAATGAGTACAGACGGGGAAAGCAAGTCATTGAGAGCAGCCCTGTGGAGAAGGACTTAAGGTTGCTGCTGGACAAGAGGCTGGACATGACCCAGCAATGTGCACTTGCAGCCCAGAAAGCCAGTGGTTTTCTGGGCTGCACCCACAGCAGTGTGGTCAGAAGGTCAAGGCAGATGATTCTACACCTCTACTCTGCACTTGTGAGACCTCCACCTGGAGTGCTGCATCCATATCTGGGGCCCCCAACATAAGAAGTACACAGAGCTGTTGGAGCAAGTCCAGAGGAGGGCTATGAAGATGAAGGGTTGGATCACCTCTTCTACGAGGACAGGCTGAGGCAGTTGAGGTTGTTCAGCATGGAGAAGAGACGGCTTTTTGGAAGAGCTTAAAGCAACCTGTCAGATCCTTAAGGGGGCTTATAAAAAGGAGGGAGAAGAACTTTTCATATGGGCAGATAGTGACAGAATAAAGGGCAATGGTTTTAAACTGAAAGAGGGCGGATTTAGATTAGAAGTTAGGAAAAAATTCTTTTGTCTTCTTTAGGAAGGAGTTCTTTCTAGCATGATGAAGCACTGGAATAAGTTGTCCAGAGAGGTGGTGGCTGACCCACCCCTGGAAGTGTTCAAGGCCAGGTTGAACGGAGCCCTGAGCAGCCTGAATCTAGTGAATGGCACCCTACCCATGCCAGGGTTGGAATCGGATGACCTTTAAGGTCCTTTGCAACCCAAACCATTCTATGGTTCTATAACTAACACACTGGTGCTGATCCTTACCTATAGGATACTTAAGAAATACAGTAATAGCGATGATGATGGCTAGCATAGAAAATGCAGGAACCTCAGAAACAGTAACTTAATGAGTGCAAAACTTACTATGAAATTTGTCTGCAGGGAAGACATTTCATTAAAAAAAGCATGAATCTTTGTAGACGCCACACATTTTTCACTTGCAGACTCTAGCACAGTATGTGTACTTTGTGTGCTTTTAAATATATATATATATATATATATAAATAAAGAATTCAATCTAGTGAGCCTATAGGCTCAGTTGAATTATTTTCATTTTAGTTCACAAGGTACTGTTTAATTAACCTGATGACTTCCTGAAAACTATTGCCGTTTGTGGAAGTATATCAAAAAATGTTTTTTCTCACAGAAAATATATTTTGAAAATAGAAATTATTTTATTTTAATGAAAATCAAGCAATACCTCACAAATACTAATATTCAAAGATCTTTGGGGACAAAAATATATGGCAATCATTTAGCAGAAACTTCATCACATTGTTAGATATGTTAGATGGTTATTTTGCATGGTTGCTAAATCAAATTCTTCAAAGCAATTTAACAGCTTATTAATATGTAGTTATTAAGTTTGGCATTCATGATTAAACAATATTTTAAGGTAAAAGATTGTTGTTCTTTTTTCATAGAATTGCCATAATTCTGGTGGGAGATCTGCCAGGATAATTTTATAGCAGGGGATACTGTTACAGGATTTGTAGTACAGTGATGCAAAGATATTCATGCTTTGAAATATATTTTGTAGACAAGGTTGAAAATATAATCAACAAAATACAGGAATAAAAGGGGATTTTTTTTTTTTTTTTAAATCATATTAATATTATGAATATGTTAGGTGTTGTGTGGGTTTTCTTTCCTTCCCATTGTTAAAAATCCCCAGAACTAATTAATCCTGTTGCAATAAATGTCAAATGTATGTTTTCTTTTGTTTGAGGAGCCCTGACACTACAATAAAGACCCCGGACAGGAGAAATTATTGTCTGTGCATTGTGTTAAAGCTTATGCACCACCTGGTGGTTTTGAGAGGTGGTTCTGTGCCACACGAGTTTCATCTGAACAGCTGGTTCCTCAGGGCAGAGACAGTCCAGCTCTAAACAGCCACAGTCGCAGTGTAGAATGTATCTGTGTGTCTGGCATTGCTTGATAGAGAGGAAAGATAAGATGAGCTCTGAATTCACGCAGGTGTCTTAAGTCTAGTGCTTTTGCAAACATTGTTCTTTTTTCTGGAGTTCCTGTTATTTACAGTTGACTTAATCATTCACTGAGCTTTCCTCCTCCTCCTCAATCTCCTTTCCCTAAATGCACATGTCCAAGATTGATTAAATTAATAATCTCCACCAGACTTGCTCCACTAGTTTCTTATCTGTGAACCATTGTGTGGAATTGGGTTTTTTCACCCAAAGGCTATTATTCTCACTGATTATTCTCTCTGCTTTTCGATTCAGTATCTGGTTATATATATTTCTAAGATATGCCCTATTTCCTTTCCTAATTACCTGGTAAGCGAGTACGAGGACATGGATAACAGTCACACCATGCAACACGATCACCCAGAGCCAGCGCCTTACTCTTACACGCGCTACGTAATCCACACAAGGCAATGCACAATACTGTCCTCAGCCAAATACACACAGTTAGAGAACTGTGGTTTTCCCTTCTCTAAGACTACACTGGAAATGTCTTTCTGTGCTGGCAGCATCATGCTGTTTATTCCTCACAGTAAAGCTGATTTTTCTCCCTCTTCTTGTACTCCAGCCCCTCTTTCAGTATATTTCACATTAGAGTCTTTTTACCCAGTTTTCCTTCCACAACTCCAGACAAAGCCAGTTGTGTTTGGGTTTTTATTTTTTCTTGGTTTGTTTTGATTTGGCTTTTGTAACTGAAGCAAAGCATTTTTAAAAGTCATTCCATAAAAATAAATATTTCTTCTTCCCTAAGCAATAAAAATTCTAAATTAAAATTGGAAAAACAGCAGGATGGAATCTTCCAAAATATTTCTCCAGCTTAGTCTGCATGAAGATGCTGAACTAGAAGGGCAAAGGTAAAGAGAGATAGAATGTGTTTGAAATAGACCTGTATATAAATCAGAAGTTACCAGAATATATTTGCAGGGTAGCTATGTGGCAGATGCTAAAGCAAGAAACAAACTCAAATTATCCTGCACATACTCTTCAGGGAAATCCATTGAAAATTAATTCAGAGAAGTGTAGAACCCAATCAGTAATGACTCAATAATTTCAATGACTTGATTTCTTTTATTCTCTTGTTCTGGATTCTAATGTTTTTTAAGTGTTCTTCACCCAGAGACTTGTATTTCAGCTTACTTGTGCTTTGCATTCAGAATCAAAGCAGTATTTCTTTGACTTTTAGGTGTTTTTTATTTTTTCTGGAATGGAAAAAGTTAACTCAGAACTAGTTTCACTGCAAAACATTCATAGTTATTGCCTTCATATGTTTTATGCAGAGTTTGCTGACTGTTAAAATCTCAGGAAACATAGAAATGTATGAAAGATACTCTTCTAAGACAAATCATAAGACCATATATTATTCTAACAGTTACTTTTTGGAGCCACAAACCATTTCAAATAAGGCTATTAAATTGTTTTATAACTTCCTTGCAATTTATTTCAAGATTGAAAGAAGATATATGATAAATTATGTGTTATGCTGGTTTTGTATATGCCATACTTTAGTAAAATAAACAAACAAACGAATAAATAAATAAACTGGGTTGGTATACAACAATTCTTTTATGCTATGGGTTTTTTTGATTGTTTGTTGTTTTGGATTTTTTTTAAATTACAAATCAAATCTATCCTAGTGGCAAACAACTTCCTCTGAACATTAGCAAGGTTAGTGTGACCTCTACTCTCCTGTATGGTGTCCCAGATATCACAAGTCCCAACACATGGGAAAAAGGCAGAGGGCAAATACAGAAGCAATGCTCAGATGATGCCATTTCCATGAGCTGCAGTGCTTCAGTTAAGGGTCTAACAATAGCAATGACTTTCAGATAAGAAGGTATCAGGAAGAAGAAGAAAAGTGGGTACTTTTCCATTCTCTGAAGTTTTTGGATACCAGGGGATGTTGTTGAGTGGCTTGCCTGCCTAGTAACCTGTGAGTATATATAATATGCCATTTTCCATTCACAGCTGTCCTTAGCAAAGAGTGCTATTGAACAATGACTTATTTACTTTGAGTCTGGCTGCTACTACCTTTACTGGAGGTAAACAATAATCTTTTTTTTTTTATAGGATGTAGGAGAATATAGATTTATACCATGGCAGGATGATCTTCTCTCTCAGATTTTTCCTCTGCTCTGTTGTTCCCCATTCCTATAAGTGATTTGCTGTTTTTGTACATCTTCTGATGAAACTCTCTGAACTCCAAACTGATCCTCCTTTTGTTAGACTAGAGCTCATTGTTTTATTTGTGGAAGTGCATTTGTTTTTTGTCATGTACACCTTTATTAATGGATAATGTTTTCCATGTCTCATTTTGCCACCCTGTTGTTTGGGCCTCTAAGAGCCTTCAACAATTCTTTGCAGTTTTTCTTGTTCTCTTAAATATCTTCCTCAGCAAACCAGCTCACCTTGCTGCTTGCCTCTTACCCTTGCCTCATTATTGATGAGGATGTCAGACAACACCAGGGCCAGAACTAGTTCGAGCAGAGGCTCTGGAGGGATTCCATTGATGACAAATGGAATGGCCACCCTACTGTCACCCCTCCATTATGTGAAATAGCTCTTTACACCTATGGTCTGAATTAATATCCTTAAATGCAGTGGCTGCTTATTTTTCTTAAAACCTGAGGTAAGGATTTTTATCAAAAGTCTTTTGGAAATCTAGAGCTAAGTCACTCTCATCCAAATGTGCTGAAAAGTTAGGTGAGTCTACAAATTTTGCAACATCAGCTTCTGTAAAAGAAAGGACTGTTGTCCCTTCCCAAGTACAGTATTCACCCAGATGTACACAACCTTTTTTATTATTATTTTTTCTTTATCTTTTTAAATGCCTGTTAACAAGCCTGAAGTTCCTTAAATCCTTTTGAAACCTTTTGTAAAAATTAACATTCACGTTTGCCTCCCTTCAGTCCAGAGGTATCAGGTAATTTTCACAGTCACAGAATGCAATCATCATTAGCATTCATTTTTTTTTCTTTCCTTGAGTCCTTGTTAAACTCTTAAGTGAATATCATCTGATTCCAATCACGGTTGTTGTGTGACTAATATATGTTATTAAATGTTAGTATTACATTCCCTCAAAAGGCCAGCATATGTATTTTGCATCCATTTACCTATAGGCCAAGGACAGAGATCCTTTCTAGCTTATATAGCCTTGTATAGGATTGAAGGGCTAAGTTATATCCACTCAGGGAATTAAGAATGATTTTGGGATAAAGTAGCCTCTCCCCATACACACACAGACACCCAAACCTTGAGAGAGAGAAAAAAAATGCAGTGCTCTGCTCACTCATGTTATTATTGTAGCTCTCTAATATGTGTACTAGATATTGTCAGTTATTTTTAATTACATAAAAATTACACAATAGGAAACCAGTCTGAGGGTCTAACTATAGCCAAGAGAACTCATGCTGCTGTGTGGGGTTAAGTTCACTTTCTATGCACTGTGCCTTTCTTTGATAGACTCATTTATTGTATTCTGGTGTAATTTTCTGCCTTCAGGTGTAATTTAAGAAGTGAACATGTTTTTTTATACACACACCCACACTATATAGATTTTTTTGTAGTTAAAGAGATGAGAAGCAGAGAATTAAGTGAAATGGTAGTGTTGGATCCAACCCATTCTGCATTTAAATGTAAAAGAGAAATGAAATTGCTCTATCTATTGTAAGTGGATTTTCTTCACCATCTCATAAAGATGAATGCACTTTTTTATTTGTACTTTGTGCAAAAAAGCATGAAAAGATTCAAGAGATTTCTGAGTCACAGTAACAAAAAAAACAAGAGAGAAAAAATTCTAGTTTATTCAGTAATTTACTAAAGTCTTAATTTCCAAAATACAAAATGTATTGTTTTTAATAATTGAAATCATTGTGGGGATAGGGAGGAAAAATAAACTTTACAACAGTGACTAGCCAACAATAAACTTCTGACTTTGTGTCACTAGTGTGTTACGAAATGAGTTTTCTCACCGCTCATGTTTTTCTGAAGATGGCCTGTCTAGAAATAACAAAATTTCCTAGGCTGCTGGATTATTTATAATCACACATAGTTGTTCTGATTTACAGTTTTTTATTTAATTTATTCCGTGACTTTAGGAATCAGCTTGTTAGGATTCACTTCGGAGGTAGTTTTTCACTTATTAAGCCCAGAATGCTCAAATGTGGTAGCTCATTTCAGGTTCAAAGTACTCCATTTTGCAAAGCAAGTAGAGAGCGAATAGGTAAATCTCTCAGTAATCCTGAAGGCCAAGTTTGACACATTAATTATATAACAATTGATGAAAAACTGCTGCAGGTGGTAGGCTCTGAAAGAAACAGCATAATGGGTGTAACTAATAGAAAGTAAAAATTAGAGCTGTAAAACCCTTGAAGCAATACTTTTTTTTCATGTGAAATCTTTTTTCAACATGAAACACTGTGACTTTTACTGTATATATCCATGTATATATATGTACATGCACATGTATATGTATATATATATATACATATACATTTTCATTTTAAAATTGAATATATGTAGTAATCCCAAAGTGAAGGAATAAGGTTGGAAGATGAAAGAAAAAAAATATTTGACAGGACATACTTGTTTTCATACTGTATTAACCATGTATATATTTCAGAAGTTATACCAGTTGAGTGCCATATCCAAAAGCTGCAGAGTTTACTAACCTCTATTGTATGAACATATGATTGCTTACAATGTTTCGAGTAAGAAAATAAGTAAATTAAAAAATTAGTTTCCATGGCAAGCTGGAGTTTGATAACATCTTTTAAAAGCCAGAAAGCATATTGAATGACTTTACACAATAAAATGACTTCTACCTCAAATCCAACTGTTAGCATTAAAAGAACATTTTACCATGATAGTTTATCCTTTCCTGTTTGTTCGTGCTCAGTGACAGAAAAACAAAATTTTACTTAAAATTTTCTCAAGTAAAATTGCTAAATATGCATAAGTACTTTTGAAAGAAATGAAATAAATAATCAATAATAATAAATATTTTAAATTATAAATAAATATAAATATAATAAATAATATTTATTATTAAATAATAAATCATTTTGGCTTTGGACTTGCCAAAATCCTATGGAAAATTAAGTTTTGGGAACTTAAGTTTTAGTTCATGGGCAGGACTAACACAAAAAATGCTGGTTCAGATTCAGAAATGCTGTGCTCTACATCAAAATTTAGGGCATTTGTGCCTATCTGTATCTACTAAATATCTAGCCTAGAGTTTTATACATAGAGAAAAGATGAAGGAGAAAAATTTTCTTGCACTTCGCAGCTTCTGAAAAGAGATGAAAATTGCTGACCACTCATGCTTTGATCTGAAACATCCTCTCGTATGTCGAAATAAGACAAAGATCAATACAAAGTATGTTAAACAGATGATTGTCTCTCTCTTTGTCATCTCTCTTTTCTGAAACAACCTTTATGTCCCTAAATACAGGATTGTCTTTAAAGCTATAGGTTTTTTACACACCTAAGAAGACACAAAATTAAATATCCTTTTGAATTGTCCAGGTACCCTTTTTCCTTTTGAAATGTTTTCTTTTCTCCTCCACCATCTATCAGGACATTCAGAAGACAAATTGGATTTTAGGATTAAAGGGAAATGAAGGGTCAGAAATAATGTTGTGTGCATAACCTGATTACTTATGTAGCCCAAGCTGTGTAAACAAATCAGCAAATTTGAAGTCTTTGAAGAAAAGAACACAACAAACACTGCCTGAGTATATAGTGTATCTAGTTGGCCAACTCAATTATAAAGAACTACTGTATGCCCAGCAAACACATAAGAACAGAAATGAAAATGCAGTTCAGTGCTTTCTGGGTAGGCTGGTTTGTTTGTGAACAGGACAGGTAGCTCACAGTGAGGCTGTTGTATAAGGCAGAGCACTGGCTTGGGATCCAGCCGGGTAATTCTGTCCATCAAGACACACCAATGCTAATGATATATCACAAATAAAACAGTGAATTGACAGTAAGCACCATCATTAAACAGCCAGGAAAAGGCAGTTTCACTCCTCAAACCCAGGGGGCAAGCGGGGAGACACCATGTGGGAGCAAACCTGGCAGGGGTTCAGGGAGGAGGTGAAGATGGCAACAGTGAATTAATTAAAACACAACCTTGGGGAAACAGTCATCAAAGCAATCTCACATCAAAAGATTTAGCTCAGAAAGAGTACCATAGCACAGAAATTAAACTCTTTGACTGGAGAATTATTTGGGAGTGCTGTTTAGTAGCTACTGTTTAGATTTAGTGCTTTCACAATGCAATTACTGATAAACTAGAGTCTCTGCCAAATCAGTGTGTAACAAATATGCCATTAGAAGTTTCAAACAACCCAATCACTTTGTTCCTGGAAAAAGATGATTCATCTTCAAACGGCTGACATTCTTGTTTAGCTGTTAGAAGAGTGGCAAAAACTGACATGCTATAGCCATTTAAATGCAAAAGACAAATTAATGCTTCTTTCTTTATAAAAAAAAGTGATTGAACTTTTTCTTGTTCTCACCAATGTATCACATCTGTTTCCTTTATCTATTTTATTAATTCCTTCTATCAATGTTTCTTTCTTCTGTTTTCACAAAATATAGCAAGTGGTTATTTTTCGTGATCTGTGATATCACCCCATAATTCATTTCTAGCTGCGTTCCCAGTGAGTTGTTGGTTTATTTTCTGTTTAAAATTCAGAGAAGACTGAGGCCTAACGAAAATTTTGGTATCAATCACAGGTTTATGTATTCAGGCTGTCTTTTTTTAAAGATAAATTCTTCAGGCACCATATTATGTATAACTCATCTACCAGGTTTTCAGCTATTCTGCATGCTGTATAGCATGAGGTTCTTTCCATAGGACAAACCTGATTTCCCCTTAGCAGTTCCATAGTGGTTCTGTGGCAGCTTCTACTGTCTCTGTCATGGAAAAAGAACATGTACTTACACAGGTGCACAAATGTAGCAGGTTGATTTGTGTTTTGTTTGTTTGTGCTTCGGCAGGTTTTTTTTTGTTTGGTTTGGTGGTTTTTTTTGGTTTTGGGGGTTTTTTTTGTTGTTTTTCTATTGTGAGATATGGCTGAAATTACGAAATCTTTAGTCCTTTTCTGCATGTGCCACAGCAAATCACAGTCTGAGACCTGTCTAATTCATCCTTTTAAAGGCACTCACTCTCATCAGAATTTCAGCGTTCACACTGATCTTTTTGTACCATATCTGTTTTATTTCCAACTTACTTAGAGGTAAACTTGTCTGATTTCCAGTTGTACCTCCAATTGTACTGGTTTCTTCACACATCTCTGCCTGTCTTCATGTCTCCCCAGCAGTTTTTCAAGAAATCGGCATGATAGACACTTTTAATTCTCTGACATGTAATGAAAGAACTTAGAATTAAAAAAAAAAATTATTCTTTCTGTAATTTTTTCATGGATGTTACCAGTTATTAACTAAAATTAAAACCAAAATCAACAAAGTTAAAGTACCATTATATTGTCACATGCAAACTAACCTTTAAATAACTCCTAAAAAAATCTCTACTAGTAAATGAATGATAGCTAAGTTGTCCTATAGGTAGGATTCCTAAGTGCTATTATGTTATAAATTAGGCCTGTTCACTATGAGAAAAAGGACATTCAGAATTCCACTTGGTCAGGAAAGTAGCTGTGAGTTATGCATTGGCATCATGCATTGTAAAATGGGAAGAAGTTATAGCAACACAAAAAGAAATAATGCCAATGAAAAGAGATAATTAGTGTGAAATACCTAGTTAGGGTAGACTTCTGTATAATCTTCAAACTTTAAAATGTGCTGCATTAAGAAACATGATACAGCTTTTAAGAAAGGACTTACCCAATTTTTTTCTGACTTGTGCAAAAGAGGAAGATTTCAAGTAAAGCTTAAATAATAAATAAAATAACATCAGCAAAATAATTTAGAAGAGCCATTTTTGTTGTTTTTTGACACGTGAACAAAAGAATATGAAAAACCCCTCACAAATGCATAATCTCTTATTAGCTAAATTAAGAAATAGCAATGATTTAGTCACACATGTTGTTCTTTAGCATTATATTTAGGGGGGAAAAAAAGAACAAAGAAAAAAAGATTTTACCATCATGATTTCAAGGCACAGCTCATCATCTGCAAAATTATTACTCCCAAGAACTGTGCAGGTGACAATACTTACATTGGAAATGGCCTGAGAAATAGATTTAGGCTACACCATAAGGCAAATCAAAAGGGGTTATTTTGTTTTCCTAAAACCAACAGCAAGAAGAGTGTTTAGATAAATAAACCCAGCATTGTTCTCCCACTTTTCTTTGCCTTCAAGCACTATACCTGTTCCTGTAATTTACTGTCAATTCTGAAGACAGCTAATGACGGAGTAGCATAGGTAAATATCACAGTGATACAGGTGGAGATAGGTCAAAGATTTTTGCCCAAGCATTGTTCCATTTATTTTACATCCAAATCTTTAAAAGAGTTGTATTAAGTAGATAGATAATCTTATTCAAAGATAATAGGAAGAAAATTACTATTTATGCAACTGAGCTACAATAGAGCACTGCATGTTCTATGTCCTGTACACAACTGTTCTCCCTCTCAGATGAAGGACTCATTTACTTTTTCCATTTCCCCAGCAATTTGTGGGGTTCTTTTGCTGTTGTTGTTTTTGTTTTAGTTTGGTTTGGTTTGCTTTTTTTTGATTTGTATGAGGTAGGGTTTTTTTAATATCTCAAGGGAAGTTACTTAGGAGGGCACATCAATATGTAGTATTTATTGTTTACTTAAAATATTATATTCTTTCTTTATATTAGTTAGACAAATTTATATTTGTTTATATTAGTTAGACAAAGAGTCACTCCAGGCCTTTACAAATCTTTCTAGGAAAATGAGTGATCTTTGAAAATTTACTGTTGAACTAGTGAACAGCAAACCGGTGTTCATATTATTGTTGTTCATATTATGAGCCTGATAGTAAAGCCCATTCTACTGTGTGGCAAGATATCAGCTCATTCAGGACTGCATCAGAAGCCAATCCTGATCATGAGAGGAGAAAGTCAAACACGTCCATCACCTTTTCTGAACAAATAGTAGTTACATTTAAAGACACTGTATCATGTTCTCTATAGCTGTTTGTTTTGATGGGAGCAACTGTATACTGTGATTGTTGCCAACATGTGGAGTGTCACAAAATTATAACACATTTGAAATTTAAAATCCTTCAGATTAGAAATCAGTGTTTGTTTTAGGCATGTTACATGTTTCACAGACACCACTGGAGAGTATTTAATATCAACCATTTCATAAATGATCCATTAGGGTCAGACTTCATGATGACTCCTGGGAGAAGTACGTGTTTATATCATTGCCATTTACTCATTCAGCTTTCTATCCTGTTGGGAATTAAGAGCTGTAAATTCTCCAGAAAGCTGTTTGTAGTCAACGAGAACCTGAGATGACTGTGATAGGATGTTGACTCCTGCAATGTGTCCACTGCAGGAGGACCCCACTCTCAGAATCTCTCAGCTTTGATTGTGGGCTGACTGTTTTGGGGAGAAAAGGGGGAATTGGACTAAATCATGTTAATCATTGTTTTGGCATCAGACCCTTTCTAAAATTTGTATTTTTGTATGTAAATAGTATTTTGCCTCTTCTAGACTACCTTATGTCCCATGCCAGAGCCATCTTCTGTCATCTTTATTGATAATTTGCTAGCTTCAGGGTGATATTTTTGCTAATGATGAATTAAACCACATCATCTTCCAAACAATTCCAAACTGCAGAAAAGTTCATACTGAGAGCCAAATTTGAAGTGTGACATTTGTGGCTATTTCTTGAAGGGCCTGGCATTTCCTGTAGGACAAGCTGCTCTTTAGAGCCTAGCTGATAAATGTGACATCAGTCAATTAAAGAAAAAATAACAGAGATGTGTAATCACAGAAATTACAATGTAATCATGCAACCCAAAATATTCTAGACGAGAAAAGTATTAACTATTAGAATCAAAATTACATTCTGTGACAGAAACAATCTAATATAGTATTGGATGTATAACCGTGTAAGTAAATATAAATTTTTTCAACTAACTAACACAGTTTAAAAGGAAAGAAACAAGGATAAACCTGTTAACACTTTTCAAAAATTTTGGAAGAAATCAATCAAGTGGAGATCAAAGCCCACTGATGCTGATGTCAAAATGGGATGGAATTATCCATGTCAAAATAAGGATGACATCACTTTTAGCTCCAGTTTCCCCATTTTCTGCTTGTACTTATTTGTCCTTATGAGTTTATCACCTTGTTTAAAGGAACTTTTTTTAGTAATATTTGTGCCAAACCATGTACCTGTACATCAAAATCTCTCTGATTTTCTCATTAGAGGAATTAAGATGAGATTTCTTAGTATTTCACTACGTAACAAGTTTCCTGTACCTGCCCCATGGGCCGGTGCAGCTGCAGAACTTACCATACTATTGTATAAATGATCTTGCAAATAGCTTTATACAATATAATTTATATAATTTCCTCTGGAATTTTAGCAAATCTTCCCTTTACTCAGGTACACCTGAGACAAGTTGGTTTTTCAATTAGTTCATTATATCATGTGCAAGAATCATCTGGTTGTCCTCTCTTAAATCCTCCCCAGACAGTTTAGAGCACTCACTCTGCTTCTCCACTAGTTTTACATGCGTTCTTGATTTATACATAGGATATAGGATATCTTATAGGATATAGGATATAGCAAATAATATAAACATATATGTGTCTCAAGTGTACCTAGTTTACCTAAGAGTCTTAATTTCTTTGTAAAATGGCCTCCACTTAGAATTAATATGTCAATGACTTTGAGTCATCTGACATGATAAAGAATTCTTTTTTTCCGGATAGCTCATGTAAATATGCATAAATATGTGCAGAATATTGATTTTCATTTCCCCTGAAGAACCATATTAAAATATTTTCGAGTGAATTATTCTTCCTTTGCAAATACATTTTGAGGTCTGTCAATGAGAACATATCAGTCTTGTCATAGGCTGAAACAGAGACAGTAAGCACTGCCAGTGATAGTATTTTTATTTTGGTATTTAACCCAAATGGCTCTAGATACTTCAGGGAAGCTAAAAAGAGGAAAAATCGGTTTACATTTTCCTGTCCATTAAAGAATGAAGACATCAGCAATCTACATATCCTCCAAGCAGGAAATCTAAGAGACAAAGATGTCATATACAGGATACTGTTACTTTTATCAGAATCGCACTATTCTTCATATGAATTATTCCTTAATATTAAAATAAAACAAGTACTCCTGCCTCTTTCCATAGGGACTTGAGAAGACCCATCAGGTTTCCTTATTTTTAAGGCAAAATAATTGTTGATGAAGATCAGCACAGAAACTTGGATAGATTATTATTGATCCAGATCTATAGGTCAGCTGATGTGGATGCTATTTTCAGACTAGAGCTATGACAATGTCTCTGGTTTAAAGATCTTATAGACTGCATTAGAATGCAAGCTTCTAGCCTGGTGTGGACTTCAGCCTCAGCAATTTCATTGATTGCTTGCTGTAATTTAAAATGGAGTTCTAAGATAAAAAAGTAATGATTTCTTTTGTCCTTACAAAGACATAGAAAGCCAGGAAAAACCAATCTCTGATCAGGTTATGCCATTTTTAGATGTGTGCATTTTTTTGCTACTTCCCCTCCAGAACTAGAACTGTATATTGTTTTGCTTTGCTATGACTTTATCAATTGGTATGCACAGGTCAAATGTAAACATGTTAATTATTGATCTCCATGACAACATTCCATTACCTATCTAAGCCTAAAATAGGTTATCAAATTGAGTAATCTCAGTAGGGTTTTTTGACTACATGATCCAATAACTGGGCTACATAGTGAGAAAGAATATAGCAATTCTATTATTAACTTACCAAGAGGCAAACAACTGTGAAACTGAATGCATTTACAGCAGATCAGAAAACTTTAGTATTTACCAGTATGTGTAATCAACCATGGTTGATAACATAAAGCAAGAATTCCCAACTCATTTAAAGAAAGATAAAGCAGAAATTAAGTACAAAGTCTTTATGTAGAACTCTTTCTATAACATCAGGTGGTTTTAGTCAACTGTGTGGATGGTACAACACTTGAAATGCTTGTCAAGTGCATCTCACTCTCAACAAGGTGTTCTTTCAATGGATGTAAAGGAAGATTTCCCTAATAAGGAAAATTTTCATTCTAAATGTATTTTTTCTATATTTCAGTGAATACAAAAATTTAAAATTACATTCTGCACTATGGTAAACAGTTGATTTCATAAAAAAACTAGGATCTGTGCCCCTAGATTTACCAGAATTATATTGCTTTCCTGAATTGTTTTGACTTTACTAAAACTGCTGATGTGCCCAAAATATAATAAGCAGCACTATGTACAGCTGACATTTGATAAAAAAGCTGCTGTGCTAAAACAGTGACGTTGAAAAGATGTATTCTGTAGGGATGGTAGCCAAATAGGTTAGTTTGCATTTTGCAATGTGACATTGCACGACAGTTTCTATTACTTTGTTAGATGCTGATATAATTAGTTCAGTTTTCAAAGCTACGGTTTGATCCAGTGACTTTGCTTAGTTTGGGAGCACTACACAAAACTTCTTTTTTAATAAAGTGCCTACTACTACTACTAGTACCTAGTACTACTACTGTACCTATTCTTTCCCTGAAGCATCCAGGAAATTCCATAATCTTTTTCACTGTACTAATAGCCTTTAGTGAACTGGACTAGCCAATGTTTGTTGCAAATGAGAACACCTTAAATGTCTTGTTTTCCTATTAAACTTTATAGAGCGTGAACAAAAGCTGCGGCAGTGACAGCTTTGTTCCAAAAATGACTGCAGTAGAAATTGTTCACTGTCACTAGTCTGAAATATTTTTAATTGCAAAAATGGTAAAAAGAAAAAAAAAAGGTAGAGCCACACAGACTTGTACATAATGGAATGAGCAAGCCTAGGAGGTGTTATTGATCATAATATTGCTTGCATCAAATTGTTTTGGCTCAGCCTGCCTCTAAGAGCAGTTGTCACATTGAGTTCTCATCTGTCTCTGTCACTTTTCTTCATTCCATTAAGGTAAGGACAAGCAAGCTGAGGACAGGGTAAGAGTACTGCACTGCAGTTTGATTCCTTAATTCCTTCACAACCAGCATCACTAGCTCTTTGGTAGTGGGCTCTTACCAGACTGTCATGCCCTGATGTTAGCAGTGAACCTTCCATCTTGGAGGTGTGGGTCACAGAAAGAATCAAAATGCACTGTGAGTATTACAAGTTCCAATGACGAATGCAATTGAAAAAACAAATTGCAATTTGTCATCTTCTATTTGCAACAGCTATTGCTTGAAAATACATGTAAAGTCAGGGGTCTTATGTACTTGGAATAGACAGGTATTTAGAAACAGATGGTTGTCAATAAGTCAGGTATTTTTTCACAAGTAATAATGACTGGGAAATTTTCAATTAATGCTCAATTGTCAGACATAGTTCAACAAATTTTGACCTTTTGCCACATATCTATTAATAAATGTTGCTTTTCATCCCAGTATAAGCTTTGTGAGGCACACAATTGTGCAATTAAGTCAAATGGTTTAATAGAAAATATAGTAGTTGCTTACTAACAAAGTACATTCAAGGTATAGTTTAGCAAATGAAAGACTGGGGATACTTATATATTACTGTACATCAAATACTTTCAGACTGCAAGTTTGTTATTCAGACCAGACTAACCATTTTGCTCTGCTTCTTTGCATAAAGAATTCACTCTTACTGTAATTATGCAAATAGGACTTGTATTTCATTAGAGGTTAGGCATAAACAAAGAACTTCTGGTAAGTATGTTGCATGTCAATAAATATGTCGAAACACTACATCTACAAACACTGGAAGCATTGTCAATGTAAATGTAAAGAGGTAGAAATAGACATAGTTTTTTTCCTATTCCTGAATTGAATAATGCTGTAAAGTCCAATCTTCATATTTCCTTATTCATTGTGGCAAAATACACAACTGATTTGTCACCAGTGTACCGATTTTTCCCCCTCTCCTTTGCTGTATTCCTTATCTGAACTGTTGTTCACTTTTGATTCTGCTCTAGCTCACTTGTTTCCTTTAACTCTCTTAACATAATGTATGACAAAGATAATTAGGAATTAAACCATAAAAATGGTCATATAAAACATCCTAGTGCTTGTTCAGGCTGACAGGATTTGGTCTACTGGAGTCTGGTGTCTGATAGAGAAAGATGAAAAAACTGGGCCTAGTTGTTTATTATCTGACAAACATTAACAAAAAGTAATCACTTTATTACCTTTCTATGAAATTTCAGTTGAGCTTTAAGCAAGAAAAGCTCTTTCTGAGTCAACTAACATGAAAGAGTACAAATTTAAATCAAGTTTGGAGTTAATAATGAGCATGAATATAAATAATATTCTTAATGAGTATTCTGGCTTTTGCTGTAACCATTCAATTGTTTCAAAGTCATAAGTGAATATTACTTCCACCAGTGAAACACTGAGTGATACTTAACAACTTTACAGTAAGCACAGTAACAATAATGTGTGAAGATATTATCACATATGGGTCAAAGAGAAGTAAGAAGTAGGAAGGCTTGGTGGTGAATACTTAGGGTGGTGAAAGTATAATATTTTGTCATTAAACTTGAGCCAGATCATAGTTATTATTCAGTAATGTTCGTATCTTCTTTCGTGTGAGAGTGACAACATTTGATGTTTCCTTTGTGTGACATCCCTTTAAAACTCAGATCTCAAATAAAGCCCATTTGCTTAGTCAAAAGAAGCTATTTTTAAAAGCCAAGCATAAATGCTGTGTTCTGTTCCTAAATAAGCCACAATGAGAAGAGGACCCTTATTCCTTGAACTTCTAAGAGTGATCTTGTCATTGTCAGCAGTTTTCTGCCCACATCAGCCTATTTCCTGAATTTCCTTACAAAAGAATGATGGCCATGGTTTCCTGTTGTTGTACAATAGTGTTTGAAAATAGAAGAGATAATTCTTTATTTTCTCCACCTCCATGTTCCCCAATTTTTTTTTAAATACAAAGTCTATATGAAAAGATTCATGATAAGAAAATTCATCCAAGCTCCTAATTTGGTGGTGTGAATTTGATGTCCAGCTAGTGGAAAAGAAAAGTTAGTTTTAATTTTAGTTTGTGTTTCTATTTTATATTAGAAGGCAGAAGCAACTTATTTTACAGTGGACTTCAAGAGGCTGTGCTATATGTAAATTGTTCAGGGATAAATCTTGGCACCAATGATGTCAAGAGCCAATGACTCAACTTCTACAAGAATGAACAGCTTTTAAACTACAATAAACAGTGACATTTATGACATGCTATGTATAAATGCTGGAATTGACTACATGAATCCTGAGATTTGGGAGGTGGTACTGCTGGCAACATTGTCCATCTCCTGGAAACTTTGTACCATGAGTGAAATTCCTAATGGCTCAGACAAGCACTGACATAAACACGGTGTGTCAGCATCTAAGCCAGTTTCTAGCTAAACTCTTAGTCTAAGTCTGTCGGAATGGACATGAAAGAGTTTTAATGATTTGTGCCATAGTTTTGTTCATCCTCTCATTAGAAAAAGAGGCTACTGCCTGCTTGTATTGGAGAGCCCTGACCCTGGAATGGCCATGACTATGTCACATATATCTTAAAGACAGCCTGTCTGGGTGAACTTGAGCACTGAGTAGAAACCATCTATATATGTCCTGCAAATATGGCCTTGCATGCTCTGCATGCACTCATTGTAGGCATATTCCCATATTCCCTACATGCGGCTGGCCTCTCCATTCTGTTTCGGTGAGCGGAGCATCTGGATCAAGGTGCTCTCACACAAGGTGTAAACTCTGGTTTTAGTGAGACAGGAAAGCAGTACTCTTTGAAGGGGGTGGTTCTTGGCTGTGGGACTTATTTCTTTTTTCTTTTTTAAATGAGTTTTAAAGATTTTTTCACATGTTGATCAGAAGAGTTTTTCCAGTGTTGATACATCAATGAAAAAATGTTATGGTCTTCTAACTATCTTAGCAACATTTTAGTTAAACACAAAATCTGTTTCTAAATCTGGTATGATTTTGTTTGTTTTTTTCCCTAATGATTTGAGTGAATGAGGTTTCAGAGAGAAAGTCAAGGAGATTATAATCGTACAAAGTATTAGCAGGCAGGAGTTCTGCTTGTCCTGGTGATGTCTTAAATGTAACATAACTTAATAATACATTATTTGCCATTCAAATGTACTCATCTCTTAATTATTTTTTTCTAAATCTGGTGTATTTCTAAGAACTGGACATTTACTTACTATCTGACTATGTGTGTCCATGTATTTCAACAAAGATGAGCTAATAACAATGTTCTTTTTCTAGCCAAACCATAGTCTTTTATAAGTTACCTTCTTAATATTGTTCCACTAGAAACAAAAGAAAAATATGGGGGAAAAGCCTTAACATCTGCATTTCTTTTATGTGTGTGCTCAGCCCCTAATGCTGTTTCTGTGAACTCAGAAAAGAAGTAGATCCCTTCAAATTACAGCATTATAAACATTTTCTGCCTTACTGTTTACCACAAGTATGAAATCCCTCTTTATCATGGAGACTATTCTGAAAGCAATCAAAACCCTGTCATTGTCAAGGTCCATGAATAGAGGACAGAGGCTGTGGTATGGAAATGTGTAATGCTGCATCTTCCAGTGTAAACAGGAATTAATCTTCAATGTATTGAGCATATTAATCATTATCCAAATAGCAATTCCACAGTAATGCAGCTGGAAGAGGCCTGAAGAAAGGAGTCCATCTACCATTAAAGTGGTTATTGATTGAAGGTTAATGTTGTGTGTCTGGGAGATCACTCTGCATCCTTCTTTTAATCAAATAAGTGCAGAACTGAATGACTGACTAAACTGCTTGGCTGGCTGTTCATCTTATTCAATATGAGATATCAACATTGATTGTTTAAAATAATCCAGTGCCTGAAAATCTACAGCTCTGTGTCAACTGGAGATAGTCCTATATTCATGCATACCTACCAGAAAAAACTTGATAGTTTTTTTACTTTGTTCACATTCAAGCTGTGCACATCTATTGCTTACTCCACTCTAAAAAAGGTTTCACCTTTTTTTTTCCCTGTGAACAGAATAATTTATATTCTATTATATGTTACTGTGCATTTCTGTATGGTATTCATACCAAAGAGAATGACAAGGTTGGATAAATGCTCCTGAGGGATGGAGAGATGGAAGTAGCTTAGGAAGCATGCTCAAAGACTGGAAGGTTCAAATGATGTTGGGCTGCAGGCAGCAGCTATGCAGAGCCTTGGGGTAAGAGCCAAGCCAAGCACTGAGCACACAGCACAGGAGGGAAAGGAAGGCTTCTAAAAACAGGCATTGAAAATAGAGCTAGGTTCCCAGAGTGACAAAATCAAGAAATTTTCTTAGGAGCACAGACTGTGCACAGAGAGCTGCCCCAGTGAGGAAAACAACTGAGTTGCTGAAACAAAGCTGGAGGTGAAGCTGGGGCAGAACTTACACATCCATGGCGGAGAGGGAAAGGTTTCCCTTTTCTCTTCTGTCTTATTAGTCAGACAGAGTTTTCTATACTTTCAAAGTAGAAAGGGATGATGAAGAGCTAAAATCTAAGGACATAAATGAAATGGCTTAGTCCCTAAATGCTCAAGGATTACACAGGAGTTAACACGGCATTTCAGAGCACATAAATGAAAAGCCCAATTAAAGTCTGCATAAAGTAGGTTGTGTAAATACCATACCAGTCTAGGACTTGACAGTGTCAACTTGCCAGCTGATATTTCCTCTGCTCTGGTATATTCTCAGCATATTGACGATTCATTTCTCTGTTTTTCTAGCTTTGGCCTGACCTTTCTTTTTCAAGGGCCAAAATGAATTTTGGTGCCATCTTCTAGAAACATCAGTAGTGAATGTCTTGTTTGTTACTGTTAACACATGAAGCAATCCATGCAAAGAAGTGATTCTAGATGAGTGTTTTGGTACTGTCTTTTTGTTGTGTGGTCTGAATTTGAGCTTTTAAGCTGTATTATACTGAAGTTAGTGACAGTTTAAAAATTGCAACAAAGATTTTTATGTTCCTATCCTTTGTGGCAATAATAACTAGTTTGTATAATATGAATGTCATATGCTTTGTCTCTTTTGAGAAGTTTAATTGTTGCATGACATAATTCACAGAACACTAAACATTAGTCTGTCTGAGTAAAGAACCTATTTCTATTTACATGGTAATGAAACCTTCTCTCAAATAATCATCAAGCTAATGAGACTTTCTGAATGAGCCACGACTATACACTGGTTATTCTTGTAATTTAGATCAAACACTGCTGATAAATAAAGCAGAAAATCCTTAATTAAATGTAAACATTCAAAGAAGAAAAGAGACAAGAAATTAGTCTAAGCTAAAAATGAAAGGAAAAGGACAAAGGGGTTCTGAATGGAAGTTACTTCAGCCAAGATGATTGTGTAGGAGGCAGAAATGCACTGCATTAATGTCTATTGATTCAAGCACAATAAAGTTTCTCCAGGCACAATAAAGTTTCTCCCTGATTGCTTACTGAGCTATATAAAGGCTTTCCAATGGACAAAGTAGCAGGATTTTTCCCCTAAAAGTGTCTGCATTCAACATCATCTCTTCTTTTCTGTACTTGCTTGCTCAAATATCTGGTGTCAGATACGAATTCATACAAACAGCCTCAGAGGTTCCTTTGCTTTCAGATCTCCTGTAAAACAAGCTTTTAAGTATTCTTCATAAGGGAGCAGCATGTGTGATATCTGAGTACATTTTCTAAGATAGATGCAAAGCTATATGTTTACAGTATGCTTCTTTTTTATTTATATGCATCTATAATGTACCATGTGTACAGTTTTTGAAGCGAAAAAAAAAGGAAGAAAATTAGACTTGAAAATATTGACACTAACCCTGAAGCCCTGAACTTGGCCACTCCCTTCTCCTTGATACCTCTAGTGACTGGCTGCCAGGGCTTCCTGCTTTCCCATATGGCCTATATTTTCACACACTTCCTTTCTCTTTTCATCATCGCCAGTTATCCCCTGTCTTCCCTCATATTCAGGGCAATTATGGATCATGCTGCCTGTCCTGCTTTTGTGTGAGTGCACTCAAAATGGGGGAAACAATTATCCCAGCAAATGGCTGGTTGGTTCTGCAGCTGAATGTATATGAGAACAGAGAGCAGCAGAAACTGAAGAGAAAGTGTTTATGATGATACCTAGAAACTCCAGACAAAAAGCATTCTTATATAAATAATATTAACATCAAATCCTTATGTAGAGAAATTTTAAATTTCTTTACCAGTATGTTGACTTTGGTATAGGAGTGCTTCATTAACAAATCTCATCAAATTAGAATATTAATTCATAGAAGAAATAGAAGAAAAGTCTATTGTTTGATATCTTATTTTTAAATTTTAAAGGAAGCAGTAACTAGTTGTTAACATACATTTTTTAGTGTATTAACCTACATTTGTCTGTGTTTTCTTTTCCGGAGAAAATTTCCCTTATACACAGCTTTAAGTTTGTCGTATTTTATGCATGCAAGCTTCTGCCTGCTACATGTATATATTTTGCACAATGATGTGCTACTCATTTCTCAAGACACTGTAGGCTATTATATATCAACTTAAGGGTTTGATCATTACCTTGATACATGAGATTCATTTTGCTGGTTGTGAATGGTATGGTTGCTACAGCTGTGTGAATCATGAGCAGATTTTAAACAAGAACATAAAAAATTAATTTTTTTTATTACAATATTGTTATCCTGTGGCCATTTGTCTGTGTTCTTGAGCAGTCTCTTTAAACGTGTGTTGCATGATAGTCAATTGAGCAGAAATTAGATTAGTTTTCCTCAGCAAGGGTAGAAATATCTGTTAAGGCACACTCGGCACAGGAAAGACATGAACCTGTTGGAGTGGATCCAGAGGAGGGCCATGAAAATGATCCTCCTGTAAGGAAAGGCTGAAAGAGTTGGAGCTGTTTACCTTGCAGAAGAGAAAGCTCCACTGAGGCCTTATAGCAGCCTTTCAGTACCTAAAGTGGGCTTATAAAGAAAAGATGGGAACAAATTTTTTAGCAGGGGCTGTTATGATAGGACAAGGGGTAATGGTTTTATCTGAATGAGGGCTAGACTAGATATAAGGAAGAATTATTTTACACTGAAGGTGGTGAAACACTGGAACAAGCTTCCCAGAGAAATTGTGGATGCCACATCTCTGAAAGTGTTGAAGACCAGGTTGGATGTGGCTTTAAGAAATGTGATCAAATTGAAGATGTCCCTGCTCATTGCAGGAGGAGTTGGACTAGATGACCTCTAAAAGTCCCTTTCCACCCTAAATATTCTGTGATTCTATAAGAATATCTTTTCAGCCGATAATGAGTGGCACTTTTCTTGCACATGCCTTGTGCATGGACAGAGCTCTGGGCTGAAGGAAGTGCAATTTCCAGACAAAGGATGGAGAAGAAACACCATGAGACCCTGAGTCTTTAGCCTGTAAACTCTACTCCCAAATTTGAAACTGACAAATGTTGACCTCTCTTACTATGAAAAAAAATTCATCGAGCTTCAAAGACAGTTTTGAAAATGATTCAATTATATGGAAAGAGATTTCTGATCCATGGCACTCTTTCTGAATCTTCTGTATGATACAGAGGCATTGGTTACAATCTCAGTAGCTGAGCTGTTGCCAAGAGGAAAATTATGAATAGGTAATGACTCAATACATCCATAGCTCACATACTGCCAGTACTGTCTTAGGAAAAAGTGGTTGCAAGAAGACAAAACAAGGAATTAAACTCAACATGTGATTGATATTATCTGTGTTCTGTCTTTTTTTAGACAGTGGAAGATGTCTTCTCAGTAAGATCAAAAGCATTACAGAAATATCCATATTTATTTATTTATTTATTTATTGCAAAAAAAGTCATTAGACAAGAAAGAAGAAGGGGTTTTTTTTGAGGGGTGGTGGGTGTTCTTTTTTGGTTTGGTTTGGTTTGGTTTGGGGGAGGGGTTGTTTTCAGGGTTTTTGTTTTGGTTTGGTTTTTGGGTGTTTTTGTTTTTTGGTTTGGTTTTCGGGTTTATTTTTGGTTTTTGCTTATTTTCTCCTTTTTAAATTTTCATAGTTAAAATATCATATGCTTTTACTTGTGATACTGTCTCACTTACATCATCATTAAATTTATTGTTGCTTTGGTCTTCAGATTTTTTTTTTGCAAACAAAGCTTTTGATAGTTCACACAAGGAAAGTACCAAGACCATGTACTGCATTATTAAAGAATTTTGTCTGAGGGGAAAAGGAAATATAATAATGCATGTTGTACTACAGGGCTATTTATCAAGGAAATTGGTAGAACATACAAGAGCCTGAACAACTTTCTTTCTCTTTGAAATTAGCTGTAATTTAGCAAAAGTTTGGACAGATGGTTTTTCACCCAACATATATTTTTCTGTGGAAAAGACTTGATATGTATGGAGATAATATTTATGTATTTATGATCATTTACACCAGGAAGTAAAAAGTTCCTTTTGCTACATCTGCCTTTCTCTTTCAACACATATGTTCTGTCCTTCAGCAGCATGAATAACCTTCCTACTGTAAATTCCCTAATGGGTAGAATGATATTTAGCTCTTAGAATCCTCAAGTGAATATTCTCTTCCAAAACGTAAATCTACAAGACTTCTGAAGACACATGTTGAGTAAATATGTAAAGTATTGATAAGATTCCTGATTTTGCATAAAGTAAGGGTATATTTAGGGGCAACATTTGAAATCCGGTGAAGCTGGTAGGCCATTCAGCTAATTTGGACTCTGAAGTCAGTAAGTATTTTGCTGGAATTTTAATATCTTGTCTAACTTTTTGTGAAATCTTTACTGAGTGTTATGGTTCCTGCTGCTTCTGCTCTCCTCAACTGGTTAGAAAGGAAAATAAAACCTGGAATCCTGCAGAAAGTGTTCAGTTTCTTGTAACAGTAACTGTTCAGTTGACTAATTGTCTCTGTTTTGCAAATGAATCGTGTTCTCTCTAGATGATTTTGTGGCAGTGAGATGCCTAATGAAACAGAGTAAGAAATGTACTGACAAATGTTTGGAGGAGGAAAAGAATGTGAACCATATTTTGTTTTGAAAATAAAGAAACATTTGAAGTGTATCAGTAGGAACAGAGAAAGATAGTACTGGGTGAAAGTGAATTGCTGAAAAGTTACCTGTAAGTATTAGCACTAAACTTCTTGCCTTAGCTGGATTCTTCTTCTTTTTTACTACTGTGCTTGGAATTGCCTTTACTGCTTGACATTAGTCTCTACTATATTGTTGTTATATATTTCTATTAAGAGTACTGCAGAATTAATGGTACAGAGACCTTTAGTGAAACTACCTGTTAGAATCCTAAAATGAGTGCAACATCTCACAGCCCATCACTTGCAATTCCTGTCTTGCCATATTAATGAGTCTCAGACAGTGTTAATGCACCTGGAGGACGTGGGTCTCAAAAGCCCAAGTGCAGCATAAAGGAAATGGACATTCATTTGAGTCTTAGAGCCCCACGGGACCTTACAGGTATAAACTCGGCTATAAATTGACAAGCAACCTTGCTTGCCCTCAGGCTGTCTGAAATCTATGAGAAGAGAAGTTTGAAGTGTTTCAGGGAAAAAAAAACAACACTCTAATGGGTTGCCATTTGTTTAAAATCCAGTTGTGGCACAGCGTTCTGTGTACATACTTTGTCTTGTTATGGTATATTAGGTGAATTTAAGCCCACTGGCTACAGGTTTTCATAGCAAGTCAGCCATGCTTCCACACTGCTCAGTATTGACCAATATATATTAAACAGCTACCAGTGTGGGCTTTTTAGAGGAAGATTAATAAATAACCATACAAATCCTTTGCCAGAATAAGACTGAATTAAGATGTTCTCTTTTGCTTTACTGCAGAATACAAGGAGTCTCAAACAGTCTATCACTGTCTCTTTTGGAAAACAGGAAAAAAAGTACTTAGAAAGCAGACTGAGGGATTTGTCTTGCATGCTCAGATAAGTACTCTAGTATAACCCTCAAGTAGCCTGCAAATGTTGGCAAGCTTCTTCCTTAGGATTAAACCACTGTTTAGTAGTCATGTAGTATTGAATTAACAAGTACCATCCAGAAAGAAAAGTCTTTTCAATGCTGATACTTTCACGTATTAAGTTCTATTTTATTTTTGTTTTCCTCTGACAACTTTCTGCACTTTCGTCCTCTGCCAAAAGCAAATCAGAAGCAATTCCAATTGACAGTAAGTCTGATGGCTTATCAATAAAGGACAAAAGCACAAGAGATTCCAGGTGGAAGTAGGTTGTTCCCATTCAGATAATTATCACTTGTCCGCCAGAACAAAACTTGCCCTATTTTTATGTTTCTTGAGTAGGGCATTGGAGTGGGATACTGTTCCATTGACTTTTTCCTTTGTTTTGGGCAAGGCATTTCCTTATTATCATGAATTGTAGATATAATTACACTTAGCTTCCTTTTTAGGGATTGGTAAAGAGAAATGTATGTAGTTGCTTAGTTTTATTTTTTGATTTTAACCTTAAACCTCCTTTAAAACAGTTTCATGTTGTATGTAACTTCTTACAAAGCATGGGTAGTTTTATGGAAACCTAGAATCTTAATACAGTTGGTATATATGATTGCAGATATAAGTAGATGATTGGTTTGATTTTTCCGCCTTTCTTTTCCCTTGAAAGATCAGTTGAATTGGTAAATCAAGTAAGAAGGCAACCAGGATCAATATCAGTAGAGATCCTGGAGATTACTGTGGAATGCTAACAATGAGACTTCTGAAAGTTCTCTTTCATATTCTATTTAAGGCACTGATTTGTAACTTGATTGGCTTGGGTTTGGCTCTTCTACACACATTTTGTATGAGTTTTGACAAGTTGTTTGGTTAAACCTCGCACGTGTTACATGGTTTACATTTGTGAAATTGTGATAAAGATTATTTTTCTATTGCATTTGTACAACCCTTGTACTGCAATACACAGTGCTTGTAAATAAGACACATGCTTGTGAAGGACACTCTTCTGAACTGAAATAGTGCAAGTGAACATAATCATGAGATTTCAGGAACCTGGTTTCTACCAGATCATAAGGCAGGATTGATTATAAAGTACTTGTCCCTGAAAAGACCATTCATACCAGAAATAAACCACAGAATCTATTTTTCAGATTTCATAAAGCTTTTCCTTTTTAGAAAGAGTTTTGTGGAAAGTTTCACGTATTGTATTTCTTCTATATAGCTTATCTGTCACTAATTCAGATGCAGAAATGTAGAATATCAATCATGTTGTTCTGTAACTGGTTCTAGGTTTCTCTGCATTTTGCTCAAGGAAAATTTCTCTATAACCATGAATTCTTGAAAGATTTACATAGAAAATCAAGAATAGTTTGTAGAACAAACATAAAAAATTCCTGTTGTGAGTGTCCCTTAGTCTTTACTAAAGAAGTTAAAAAGCAATTGCCCTGCAGTATCCAGGAGTGCTGGTCCTAATGTAGTCATAGAAGATCAGCATAAATGAGCACTATGAATATTCTCTAGGGCAGGATGAAGAAAATTGTTACAAAATTAGTCTAAACTGCTGTCCTTTCTCTCAAAATGCTCCAATGGCTAGAAAAAACTAGAACTCTGGTAGTCTGGATTTCTGGGAAAGACATATTGAAAGCTAAGAATAAAGAAAAAAACGTAGGTGCAGGATAATCTCCATGTTTCCACATCAACACTCAGTAGTATGGTTGACTAAGTAATGACAAGTGGGGTTTCACTTGCAGCATCTAACACAGTGTTTATTCAAATGAACCTGTTCACTATGTGATGTGCACCCCATAATATAAAATGCAGAAGAGTTTTGTAGATTGTTCCTTTTGTATCCATCATCTTCACAGTTTCTTTGGCCTTAGTACACAAATTTCCTTTTAAATGGCTGTCATTTGCCTTCTAACAGACACTAATGTTTTGACTTCCTATTGCACTGGGCAGTTTTAAGTTGGTGTTGCACTGGTGAAAGTAGTGGTGCTGTTGCCTCTGAGAAAATGGAAGAGCTCAGTAGTAACTCATATGCAGAGTCTTACCTTTTTTCTCTGAAATTTTGTCCAGCTTGAACTGTGCATAGTAAAAGTTTGACCATCAAAATAAAACAAAGATAGATGTGGTAGGAGCCACCTCCAACATTTTGCATTCTAATAGTGAGATTTTGGCTTTTTTCCAATTCAAATGAGCACAGTCACAATTAGTCTTTATTATCCAGAGAAAAAACAAATGTTGAATCATAGCTTCATATCCTAGAGTGTTTGCTATATAATACATATTGAATTTCATTTGTATGCTGTATGCATATGTTTACTATGCTGAAAGCTGATTACCCAATTTCTTCTAAAGTCTTCGAAGGCGCTGTGCCAGCCCTTCCTAAAGTTTGCAAGCATATTGTTTTTGACAGTCAGGAGAGTTTGAGATTTCTGTATTAATTACTCTGTTTACATAAAAATGAGCTTTATATCATTTGTGTATTCCTGTTATACGCATTTTAGAAATTACGGCGTAATTACAGCAATTGCTTAAACTGCATGTGGTGTCTAATTTAATTTAATAAGATGCAACTACATCATTTTTCACATCTCATAAAACTAAATATGTGAGAGAGTGAAGTCATAATGAAATGTTGTAATAGTATATTACACATAGATTTCTAAAAACATTATTCATTTACTTAATGGTAATTATTCACATAGTTAAGAAAGATTGGTGTATTTGTCTCCATATGTAATGTATAAAGTATGTGAATGATTACTACTTCTCACTTTGTTTCTTTACACAAAGAAATGCATGTTACCTTTTTTCTTCGATGTAGGGCATAGCCTTTACCAGTTTCAGTCCAGTAATATTAACTCTACTCTGTGGTAATGCATTTTAGTAAGCCAAAAGGGATGGCCATTTATCAGACTTGACAAGTGGTGGCTGAATAATAACTTTCCTGTAATGCAGACGCTTTCCTGAATGTTTAAGTGCTGATGGTTTGAACATTACAGCTCA